>BSBK01000169.1:1237500-1242500 GCA_027943335.1 Chamaecyparis obtusa
ATGCTAGGCTCAGTAGATATAGTTTCCTTATTGATAGTTGTGTTTGGCAATGTTTCAGGTTCAATGTAAATGAATCTCCTATAGTTTTCAGGTTCCCTTTTGCTTTCTTCTTTAGTCTTTTCTGCAAACTCATCAAATTTTACATGTATACTTTCTATGACTTTGTGAGTAGACAAGTTCAGACATTTGTATGCCTTATGTAACGCCCCGCCAGGCAACCCAAGAGGACAAGACATAAAACCTCTATAAAATGAAAGTAGTGAATTTTTTATTTATTTATTTATGTATTTTAACTAGAATAATATTCATCATTACACTTCATATTTCTAAAAGAAGAAATAATTTTCTACTACTTGAATATAAGATTTATACAACTTAAGTCCTCCTGGGTTCCCTAACGTCGCTACCTAAGCAACATCATATAAACCATTTACATGCATAAGATATTCACGGAATCATGAGCTTAAAAGATCTACATTCATTTTAATGCACCAAGTCAAATGTCCCTAACTTATTTCTTTTATTAAACATAGGTTAATCATCCAACATCATTATTCCTTTTATCAACTCATTCCATAAATTCATATTGATTTCATCTACATCTACTATCTTTTATATCACTTTTCTCTAATAATTTAGGTAAGAGATTAATATTCATTAAGGTAGGCATTATCATAGGTATTTCATTAACATGAACCAAGTATTAACATTATAATCAAGTTACTATTTTATTGCATTATTTTATAACCATTCATTGTTAATAATTCCAATCACTAACCTATCATTTCTCAATAATTTCCTTGGATCCTTTCATCAAGAGAGAATACATTATTTTTGTGATACATCATTATATATAACTATATTTAAGATTATTTCCTTTACATATGGACAACATAAGAGGATAGGAGAAATAACATAAACACTTTCTTTTAATGCTACTAACATGTCCAATATTCCACATTATTTTCCCTTTTTTTTTAACCTAGAACTACCCATTCCCTTATGCATTGCTTTGAATTGAGATTACATCAATACTACAAGACTCCTTTTAGGAGATTAAAAATTACATGAATTCAAATACATAAGTACATCTCAACATATTAAAATATCCAATAAGAAATCTTCAACTACAGATCTGGAAAGGAATATGTGCTAGGATCATCCAGAGAATCACGATCAATACCTCGATATAAATATTAACCACCCAACCACGTGGAACCAATAGGCCCACTCCCCCGAGCTAGGAGATAGAACCAAAGGCCCATACAAGAGGTAACAACTAGAAAATTCCAAAGGTGGTGATAAAAGTTCCCCAAAGTCACAACAAAAAAAGAAAAGACAAGAAGACCACAAGGAATACCAGAGGCATGATCAAATTTGATAGAGACTCTAAGCTACAAGCTAGGTGAGTGTCATCGCATAGCCCTCACCCCTTGGGTTGTCCTGGTACTAGCCACTCTTGGCCCCGGCCCCCAAGTAGGCACATGCGGAACCGAATGCCTCTCGTACAGACAAGGTCATTCAGTTGTACCTACACATAGGTACCTTCTCCCACTCCCATCCTTAGTCTTTACTAGCACTAAAGGCATGGGCGAGGCACAATTAATCTTGATTAATGTGTAATTTCCCATTCCAATAATCTCCCATTCCCAATTCATTTATTTAGGTTATCACTTGATTAAATAACTCATAGTAGGTTATCCTGGTACTAGCCACTTAGGGCCCCGGCCCCTCACTATGAGCCAGTCACCTAGTGTACTTAGGTTCCCTAACATACATATAAAAATTATAAGAACATAATAGATTCATCATCAAGAATTCATATCAATTCCATAACAACATTTGATTGAGTTTAAGAAAACATATGTTGTCCCTAGTGCACTTGACAACCCTAAACCCAATATGGCATTCAGAATGTTCCAAACATATAAGAAGACATCCAAGTGATATTATAAACATATTCAGAGTATACATAGATCCAATTAACCAAAAAAAAATTCTAATAGCCTCTGGTAACCATACGAAACCTTAAAACTTAATGATGTTCTTAAATAGAATTATTTCAAGCAAGGATTAAATGCAAAGAATAGTCATCATAGAACAGTCATCCATATCTTCCACAAAACATAAAATAAAGGAAATATCTTCGGTGGAGATTTAGATAACATAATTATGGACTCTCAATTTTATTTTTAGGAAGATCCAACGGTGGGAAAGAAAGTTATGACTTCTGGTTTAAAATAGAAAATTCTGGTTAGGGTTCAGACCTGCCTTCACTAAAATGGTTGTAATTTTCACAAAACATAATTAAAATTCACCAAACCAATTGGAAATGAAAGATAAGAATTAAGAAAATCTCTGATATCAAATTTAGACTTTTATATAATCATATCAGCCTGTAGCATACGAATACATTTGATAGAAAATTCAGAATCAAGAATGGACAGGCATGGTCTGCCAAAATGTCAAAAATAAAGCATTAATTCGACCCTAAAAATAAAATCAGAGAGATACCCATTTGAGAACTGTGAATTTTACTTCCAGAAAATCAATTTAGTAAAACCATAGATGCAATTTAAATTGTTATAATAATAGATCTCCAAAAACGGGTTGCTAAAAACCCTAGGAAAACACATGCCAATTCTTACAAACAAAAACTCAAAACTTTAAAATAACCATACAAATGAAAAGTACAGATATAATAAATAATGATAATATATAAATAGATCTATAATCTATCAGATATATCAAGTAACTAAAATATTCAATCCATACCTCATGTCCTACGAAGGTTGAATCGAAGAAGGAAGGAAACAAAAGAGAAGACAAATCCAAACTTGAGATGCATCCTTCAAACCCTATCCACTTTCAGAAATCTCCATGAAAGAAAGAAATAATTCCACAGCAAGGAATCCCTCTCTCAACTATTGAAATTCTCACAAAAATGTCTCTCTCCCAAAAGCAAAGATAACCAAAAATTCTTAAAGACATATGCTTACAAACTCTTCTTCACATCTCCAAGTTTTCTCTCCAAAATCTCCATGAAAAGTAAGGCCATCCTCTCCTCAATGCTTCAGCCCCAAAATCCCCCTCTCTTCAAATGAGAAAGTAGTGCATATAAATAGATTTCCAAAGGTTGAGAGGAAAAGTAACCAACTCCCAACTAACTCTTAACTAAAGGGTATTATAAAATAACTTAATATCATACAACTATATTACTCAAATATACAATAAAAGATTATTTGTATTCATTCATACACATATGTAATATTATCCTAACATATATGCATATGCCATCATTAATTACATCAATATCTATATATATAACCTATCCTCATTATTAATAATTAACAATTGAGAATAATATACCTCGCATTATTTAATATTTAATTATTAATAATATTATACTTTACATTAATCCCAAAATATACACCATCAACAATATCTACAATAATTAACATATAATCACATATAAATTATATATATATAAATACATATATGTGTGCACCCATATATATATTTCTATATATATATATATATATATATTTATATTTATATAGATACATGTCAAATACCAAACACTATAATCTATAAGATTATGAAGTAATAGATCACAATATTATTACCTATTTATAATTACTATAGGATATAACACTGAGGTAGAATAAAATCACATGCCTCAAAATAAATCTAATCATCCAAAGAGGCCATACAAATCATCTATGAAACATATCGAGAAAATTATAAGATCAAACAAGGTCAACCAAAGTCAACAAGGAAAGTCAAGCCAAACTCCTGAAACACAACATAGAAAGATTAACTAAGAATCATACCAAGAAGGAGAAATAAATAAAATGAGTAAACAAATCATACAACCAAATGAATTCAAGTGGTCACAAGGCACTAACTACAACCATGCCCAACCGGGTGCGTTGGATCTGGGTTTTTGACCCAAAGGTTGACTGACAAAGAAGGAACCCTAATATTCCCAAATTGGAATAATGACAAAGGAAGACTCATGTAGGGGCCTTAGTACTATCTCCATAACAACAACCATCGAGGATTTGAGGGCATGCTCAGACCTGTGAAGCCAGGTGAAGTTGATGCCCGGTACCTGCAAGCCTGCATCACAAAGAAGAAATACATATGCACGGATATACATATAAAAGAAAACATTGCAGATAAATGACCAGGATCGATACATCGTGTGGACCTCAACTATGTGAGTAACTACGACTTCGTCCTGAATCATGAAAACACATCATGTATATATATACACTCAAAGCATGTAGCATCATCATAATGAAGGTTAGAATCTCAAGCATTGTGTTAGTCTCTTATCAATACTAATAATAAATTAACATAATCAAATCATCAAGTGAGATACAAGATTCATCCAAGGTAACCTTAATAGAAGAAAATATAAATAACCACTTATATATATATCTATCAAGTACATATCATATAACATCCTAACTATGTTCATAAAGGTCTTGTAGGTACTCAATACATACATGGAGATAAATACATACAAAAATGATACCTTTAGATAGTATGTCTGATATTAGAATCATTGAGTACTAGCTTATGAAATTATTATAAACAACTATAGGAATAGATCAAACAAGTATCATGTACAACTTAAGCTGTAAGAAAACATCGAAGGATCTTAATTCTTTCAAAAAACACAAAACTTATATTAGGGTTAGAGGGGTATTACACCTTACTTTTGCTAGAATATCCTAGGAATATTCCTTCATCACTTTTCACATCAAATTTATTTCTTCTGGATTCTTTTAAGATATAACACTTGCTACCAAATACTTTCATGTAACTTACATTGGGTTTATAGCCATACCATAACTCATAAGGAGTTTTGAATGTGTCTTTCTTCAATTGTACTCGGTTCAAGGTATGAACTGCAGTACTGATAGCTTCCTTCCAGTACTTTATGGCGATGTTCTTTTCTATCATTAAAGTCCTTGCACAATCCATAATAG
>BSBK01000169.1:1247500-1379608 GCA_027943335.1 Chamaecyparis obtusa
TAGGAGGCATGGATAGATGAAATGGTAAACTACTCATTTCTCAAAAACTTTAGTTGTGAAGAATTTGTCCACATTGATATAGAATGTTGGTCAAAGGTGGAGGCTTAATCCAAGATGTGCACTTTCATTGGATATTGAATTAATGATTTTGGTTATCATTTATGGGATTTTGAGAATCACAAAATCATTAGGAGTAGAGATTTCATATTCAATAAAAAATTCATGTGCAAGGATTAGATGCAGGGTAAGAAGAAATAAGAGGAACACACATAATACATGATGCATGATGAAATCCTAGTAAAAGTAACACCAATAGTGCCAAAAAATATTGAACAACCAGAACCACAAGAGGTGCCGAAAAATCTCGTAAGAAGATCTTCCAGGATAAGTAGACCTCTTGAACAATATTCTCCTTCATTATGATATGTATTGTTGACTAATTTTGGTGAACTAGAAAGTTGTACCAAAGCAATGCAGGTTGGAAATAGAAAGAAGTGGGTGAAATGAATGAAAGATGAGATGGATTCCTTGATACAAAACAAAACTTGAGAGTTAGTGGATTTTCCTGAAGGTAAAAGAGCATTGCCTAACAAATGGGTTTAAAAGTTAGAGGAAGAACATGGAGGCAAAGAAAGAAAACGACTAGACTTGTGGCCAAAGGTTTTGATTTTGATGAAATATTTTCTCTTATTGTTAAAATTAATTCATTTTGAACTATTCTTAGTCTTGTGGTTACACAGATTTGCATATGGAACAATGAGATGTTAAGATAACTATTATCCATGGAGATTTAGAGAAATATATTTATATGCAAAAACCACAAGGATATGATGTCAAAGAAAATGATAATTGAGTGTATAGGTTGAAGAAGATCTTGTATGGGAAAAAATAAGCACATTACAATGGTATTTGAAATTTGATAGTTTTATGGCTAAACAAGGTTATAATAGATGGCATTTTGATCATTGTGTTTATTTCAAGAGATTGGATAATGGTAGCTATATTATCCTATTATTATATATTGTTGATATGCTTGTTGTTAGGTCTAATATGTAGCATATAAATGACCTTACATATAAATTAACACAAACATGTTATATGAAGGATTTGGGTGTAGCAAAAAAAATCCTTGGTATGAGAATAACTAGGGATAGGAAAATTCACACATTGACATTATTTTGGAGTGATTACATAGAAAAGGTATTGAAAAGATTTCAAATGCAAAATTCAAAACTAGTTAGTACAACTTTTCTTATCACTTTAAATTGTCCAAGGATATGAGACCCAAAACAAAAGAGAAGATGGAGTACATGTCTAAGGTTTATACACTTTAGTAGTTGGTAGCTTGAAGTATGACATGGTGTGTACAAGGATAGATATTTCACATGCAGTGGGACTTGTAAGAAGGTATATGAACTTTTTTTGAAAAGAGCATTGGAATGCAGTAAAATGGATTCTCAAGTATTTGAGAGGTACAACAACCCAGTCCTTATATTTTGGAGGATGTCATTCCACTTACAAGGCTGTGCCAATTTAGATTTCATAGGAGACATTGGTCTAGAAGGAGGAGCACTATATGGTATGTTTTTACTTTAGGTGACACAAGAGTCTACTAGATTTATAAATTAAAAGATGTTGTAGCACTCTTAAGAATAGAAGAAAAATATGTCATTTCTACAGAGGCTAGGATGGAGAAGATTTGGTTAGAAAGGTTTATGTAGGAATTATGAAAGACACAAGAGAATAACATGTTGTATAGTGAAAATCAGAGTGCTATTCATCTTGTGAAGAAATTATCCCTTCACTCTAACACCAAAAATATCTAGCTTTGGTATCATTTCATACACTCAATTTTAGAGGATGGATAGTTGAAGATGGAGAAGATACATACTAGCAAGAATCTTGCAAATATACTAATCAAGGTAGTAACTTGAGATAAACTAACTCTTTCTTGATTATAGTGGAAACAAGAACTAGTCAATTCCAAGTGTGTTAATCATGTGGGAGCTTTAGAGGTAGTGATGTTTCTATATTATCAATCTCCAAGTGTGATATTTTTTAGTATGGAGCTTGATATATATCCAAGTGGGAGATTGTTGGTTTGTGGTGATTGATTAGGCAAGTAATATACACTCACCATGTATTCTCATTGGGATTAGGGTTTATTTTTTTCTAACCAAGTTTGTAAACCACTTGATAAATAAGTGGATGTAGTGTGAAAAATGATCAGATTGTAATCTTCTCTTTGATAGATGATGAAATAAGTGTAAATTTGTTTATCTTGTGGATGTAGCCCATATTGGGTGAACTACATTATATCTCAAAGTTATTGTATTTCCAACCTCTCTTATTTTTTGAAATCCTAACATTTGTTTTTTTATTGGGATTTGGTTTAGTTTTGGATTAATCAACATTAGGTCCTTTTCTTCTTTAGGAGGATGAATGGAAGGAACCACACTAGGTTGAGAGATAACATCAATGGAATTTTTATAATATATAGGAGGAAATACATAGTATATAGAGGAGGTGTGGAAGGTACATAAGAAGAAGTCTAGATCCAAGGCAAGGAGATGGAACACCCTTAGGATGCATAAGCTCACAAATATTTTGGATTTTTAATTTCTCATAGGATCAAGGAATATTGTTATTGTTAGGTTGAATTGGTTGATGCATAGACTTCAAAAAAAGAAGTCAAGGTCAAAGTTCCCCTGAGGTGTTAAAGGTTAATAGAGACTATAAATAATCATGATTATTTCTCCATCATGGGGATATTTAAAACACTTATGAGTAGGAGAGACTATGAATTTCATGGAGGTGAGACAAGGAAGACCAAGTCTAACTTGAAACTGATCATAAGTTGAGATGACAAAATAGATGACATGTAGAGTTTTACCACAAAATTATATACTAAAAGTAGGGAACCATGAGTAGGATAGGTGAAACTATTGATAGCTTGGATCATCACATTAGATTTATCATAGAAATCTTGCTAGAATTATCTAGTGTAAAGATGTTCTTTAGTTATAACACTCACCATTCAAGTAGGATCTTGTGAGGCCTCACCCAAAGCTTGACATAGCTTTGTCATTTACCATTATGATAGACCTAGTTATTGGCTTAATGTTTGGGTTGGTTTAGGAGATTTAACCCTCTTAATAGGAAAATTATTTTTATTAGATGATGTACATTATAGTTTTTGACATTTTCCATACTCATGATGATTGATTTAGATAATTATTGTGATGTTGCAATTTGTGTATATATATGCTGATGTGAGATATTAGAAATAATAACAACTAGGATTTAAATTTTGATGAGTTGTGAATTTCATTGAAGGTTAGAAGTTAGGTGATGAATTATTGATGACGATTTTATGATACAAATATGGATTTTCATTTATGGTTATTTTGATTTAATGAATGTTGTGAGGATGTGATGTATTTTATATTCTTACATGATTAATTAGGAAATGGAGAGTTGATCTGATTATGATATGATGAGATTTCTATTGTGAATTGATAGTTAATTACTTAAGTGAAGTTTATGAGTGCACATGATGCCAGGAGAGAAAAAGGTTAAATTGATTATGTGAAGTGAATACCAATTGTTATGTGATGTTTTAAATAATTTGTAAAAGGTAAATAGAGTTTATTTCATATATGTTGTGGATTATATTATTTCTTGGACTACTGATGTTGGATTTAGTGTGTAGGGAATAAGACCATGGTATTAAATCGGGGAACCAAACATAGGCCAATGTGAATTCAGTGCAAGCTAAGGTTGCATCTAATGAAAGACAAAACCTTGTTATTTTGTATTTTTTTAAATTTCTAACGTAATTGAGCTTGTAATGTTTCAATTTAATTTATAAATGTGAGTGCTCAAGTGGAAATACCATGTGGCTTGTGATGTGTAATTGTGTTATGTCATTTGACACATGTAATGTGTACATGTGGCCATGACATGTTTCACTTGAGGATTGGATGCCCACCAACCTAGGAGAGTACCCTTTTTGGATCCCCATGTGAATCCCTTGGTTAGGGAGCTTGAGGATTCATCATGTCTTATATTTTAGAAGTGAATCCTAAAATGGACTTTTGAGGGGTTAGAAAAGTGCCTAGGGGAGTATTTGGGTCTTTTTTAGTAATCCCACTTGGTATACCTATGGGTAAGGGTCAATTTTAACCATAGGAAAACCCATAGTTGACCAAAAGACCCCCCCCAAAGTTGGATTTTCAAAATGGCCGAAAATAAAATTTTGGAAGCAAGGTCTTAGTAAGAACACCATCCATTAGGATGCAAAGCCTTTGCCCACTTTTTGGCCAACCTTTTTAGGAACCCATTTGTGGAAATCTTGTAAGGAGCTTAGGGAAGACCAACCAATGAGATGGCTTACCTTATCCCTAGAGGATGTGGGGAGTTGTGTAGAGGCCTTTTTAGTGGAGATCCTCCATTGTTGTGAGTTTAAACACCCACTCTCTATCTTAGAGACATTGCTAGTTTTGGAGAAGCTGGGAGAATGAGACTTAGGAAAAGGGGAGCTCATCATCAAATTCCTTCCTTAAGCTTGGATCTAGGTTAGTGGCTCTCACATTTATCTTGTTGTTTCTTATGGTGTTCATGAAAATGTGCAAGTGATAATATTCTTGAAATTTTAAGAAAATTGTTATTTTTATGCTTTTCTTTCACTGTTGTATTGTGTTTCCTTTGTGATGTATGGTAAGATTTTTCTGTAAGGGAGTCTCAAGGCCCACTCACCCTTGGGAGGGAAGAGTAGCCTTGGGGGTGAAGGTTCTAGGATAGCCCATGGGTGTAGAGTCTCTCCTCGAGGAGGAGAGAGATAAAACATGGAAGTATGGGCTCCATGTAGCCATTCCACTCTTTGTTTTGGGGGCCATAAGGGAGTTTTTTTTGGATTGATGCCTTGGGGACCATAAGGGTTTTATTGAAAAATGGTTGAGAAGGTGATTTTGCAAAGACATGTGAAGGCTATTTTGTTTTTACTTTTGGAATGGGCTTTCTCCCCATAGGATATTTGGTCTAATTCACCCCAATTTTAGGGTCAATATGAGGCCCATTGTGTAAGCCTTAGGTGGAAAGTTTCATGTGGTACATATGATTTCAATGTTGTTGTTTTGGTTGTGTATGTGTGTAAACTTGTCCATGTCTTGGTTCCCCAATCTCAGGGGTGGCCTCTTAGAGGCCTTGGATGGGAGGTGAGCATCCCATGGTCCTTTCAAAGTTTAAACTTGTAGGTCATTGAAGAACCTTGTTCCATGATGAAAACAAAGTGGAGAAAAGATTTTTGATGAGGAGACTTGTTCCTCCTATGGATTGTTATAAAAAAAAAATCTATTTATAAAGGCCTTGTAAATAGTTGAAGATGGTTGTAAGCAAAAAATGGACAGATGTTCCTTTAAATAGATAAATTTAACATTGCAAGGATATGTCCTTATTAAGTTGATGTAATTGTTAATGTGATTTATGTAAAGGCTATTTTTGTTTAGAAGAAGATTGTAAACAAAAAGGAAATAATAGTAGTGTGGTATGTTCTTAAGTTTTCAAGAGAAATTTTGTTTTGCAAAAGAAGTATAATATATATATATATATATATATATATATATATATATATATATATATATATATATATATATATATATATATATATATATAACTTCTTTCAAGGTAATAGTGGTTTACAAAATAAATATGTCTACTTACCATTTGTAGAAAGAAAACAAAACTGTATTAATCTTTTTATGTAAATTGTTGTTTAAGTTTTCTAGTAAGCATTTAAGAAGAAAATTTCCAAGTTAAGCATTGAAATAGATCATAGTAAACATGATTTCTTTTAGAATGTATCCTAACAAAAAGGAGGATTAGTATTGCTATTGTGAATAAAAAATAAAATAAAAAAATAACATAGATAAATTTTCCCCTCTATTCCCTAAAATAAAGGATAAGAAACTGATAATGGCTTTCATTATAAATGATAAATGACAAATTTAACGGCTTTCATTATAAATGCAAATACCATTTTGATTTGAAATGACAGATTTAATGTTTAATCATTTGTCTTTCTACATACATATATATTTCTTTTTTTTAAAAACAAAAGTCTGTATCTTTAAAAAAAAATTATATACCTTTTAAATAAACTTTAATCTATTTTATTTTAAGTTTTTCCTTTTTAAAATATATAAAAAAACAAATTTTTAAAAAAATAATTAAAAAAATAAAATGCTATTTGGGGTCGGCTCTGCCAAACCCCAAATTTCCTTGGGTGGCTGAAAGGGGGGCACCCACAGCCGTGGGCAACTCGTGACTATGGGATGCCATAGCCGTGGGCAACCCACGACTGTGGCATGCCACAGCCATGGGGTAATCCATGACTATGTTATTCCCATGACTGTGGGAAAACCCATGATTGTGGCATGTCATAGTCATGGTTGCCTCAGAGGGATTGGGGGAGCCTCGACCCCTCCAACCCTAATATTTTAAAAAAATAAAAATATAACTTACAAAAAAGAAATAAAACATACAAAAAATACTGTCACACATACCAACAGTTGAAAAATGAAACAAAGGAAATAAAGAGCGGAGAGCTATGAATTCTTGTTTGAGCATTTTGGTTTGTTCACAATATTTAAAAATATATACGCATATATACATTTAGTATATATGGGTATGTATTTTTAAATACATGAACTTGATCCCATGGCTTCTCTTCTCAAGCACACCTGCAATATAGAGAAAAAGAAAAAGAATGCAAAGAAGTTTACCCATGTAGGCTTTGAGAGGGAGAGAAAGGAGTATGGAAATGAGGAAATTTGGGAGTTTTTGGGTGAAGACAATTCCACCCTAACCATAATTTTGAAATTAGGGTTAGGGCAAGGGAAAGTCAACCCAAGTTTGAACTTCCATTTTCCCCCTCTTTTTTTTTTTGAGATTAAAAGACTATTTTTTTGTAAGAGCTTATTATGTTCATTTGAATTTAGTTGTAACTCAATTTTGGGTGGGTAATGAAAAAAAAACATTTCCCCACTATGATTATGTGATAAATTACTTTTAAATCCCATTAACGTAAATTTATTATTATTTCAATAAGATAATTCCAAAGAACATTAATGGAATCAAGTAATTTATTTATTTTTATTACAAAGAGGATTAAGATATTTAAGTTTAATTTAAGGAAATTTAAGGTAGGGACATGATTAAGTATAGTAGACTAACAAAAATGATAATTATTATCTAATGGATATTTGTTTGAAAAGAAACTTAATAGCCAATTGAGCAAAATTCTATTTTAGGGGATATTAAATGATTATTAATATTTAATTTATTTAAATTCTATTTTAGGGGCTATAATTAATTTAGAGATATTCTTACTTAAGTAAAAGTTAATTAAGGGGTATATAAATAAAATTAATTTAATTAAGATCTCTTTTGGAAATTCATTGTTGAGATTTACATTATAATTTAGATTTAATTTTAATCAATATGTTAAATGCCCCTTATGACTATAGATTTACTTAATATAATAATTAATTAATTTAACTTGGTTTAGAATCCTAAGTGTAGAAGGAAACAATTACTTTATTAGTTCTTATAATACCATTGTAATTATTGGAGAGATCTTGTAGTTGAAATCATTTAGGGTATTACAAAGCTAGTTAACCCTAGTTACATGTTTGAATTTTTTCGTGCGATGGACGTTGGAAAGACTAAAAACCCCTCATCATGATTCCCCACTAATGAATGATAAACTTGTTGGAAATATAGATGCAGTAACTGAGAGGGGGGGTGAATTAGTTAACCACAAAACTATTACCACTGATCCCTTAAATATCTTAACAAATTATTTATTGTGCCACTCGGTAAATATACAGAGAAATGCTGAAACTTGATCCTTGAAGTGTGTAATAATTAAACTATTCTTAAGCATTCATCACTGATTAACTTACATGAATAAAGAAAATAACATGAACACAAGAGACACCAGATTTACCGTGGAAACCCAATATGGGAAAAACCACCAATGTAACTAGTTACTATTTTTCACTCTTCTGAAGTGATGCTCGGTTAGAAGCCAACCCAGTAAAAGGTTACAAAACACACTGTTAGGTGTGACCTTGTTAGAGGATTTAATCACCCTGCTAGGAGTGGCCTTATAGGAGGTCTTGAAACAATTCAATAGAACTGTCACCTTGTTAGAGGATTTACAAAATGGTTGTTAAACCAACTCGGTTAAGAGATTTTGATATCACCGCTACAATTGCAAGAGAGTAACAATGAAATGACCTGCAACTAAATTACTGAATATAGATCTCTGTTCTACTTCACTAGATCCTTATTGATCAAATAAATCTTTGCTACTCCTCAAGGATATCTGACCATCCTTCAAAATTCACACATACCTTTCTTCAAAATGATTTCTGCATGCTGTATCTCTTTTATTCACCACTTGACCTTCTATATATATATGCCATTTCATTAACATTTAGATTGTCAAGTTGGCACTAATAATTATTATAACAGTCGGCTTGGATAAACAAACTGTAATAAAAAAATTCTTTGAAGGGCCGACCTTGCTTGATAAACATTAATCCTGAAGATTTCCTTCGGTGACCGAGTGAACTCGGTAACCACAGTGAATTCTACAACATCCATCGGAGACCGAGAGAGCTCGATAACCACTAATTTTCCTTTGATAACTGAGGAGGCTTGGTTAACACTGTTACCCTATCATGTTTCCTTTAGACACCCGAGAGAACTCGGTAGACACTAAAAACTAGCTAGCTGACTGACTGAGCTCGGTAGATACTGAGAACCGCTTAGCTGACCGACTGAACTCAGTAGACACTGAGAATGATAATTGATATGACATTTGTGTGACATCAAAGACAACACATAGCTAATCCAACAATGTCCTTCAAATAATTGTATCCAACAATCTCCCTCTTTGGCATTGATGGCAACACAACATGTCATAGCACAATGAAATTTTATAGAGAAACCTAGAGTAAACATATCCTTAGCTTCATTCTGATTCCCATCATCTTCAAACTTCTTTCTCTGACTGAGAACTCTCCCTCTTAACTTCTCAAATTATTCTTCTTAGAAATTTCTTGAAATGACAGCAAACTCTCCCTCTTTGACAACACATGCCAAAGACAACTTACACAGTTTCGGTAAATATCAATGTACCTTATGTACTAATTCATATGCAATGATTCCCTGACTATGCTGCATCAACTGATTGATCTTCAACATGTTCTAGTTGATGCATCACTAAAACTTTATTTAGTGAACCTCAGACAGGGGAGTGACCCCTAACTTGCCTCTTAGATACAAGAATGCATCCTTAGGTAGTGGCTTGGTGAAGATATCTACAATTTGTTCTTTTATATGAATATATTCCAATCTGATTTCCTTGTCCTGCACCAATTCTCTGACAAAGTGATATTAAATTGCAATGTGCTTGGTTTTAGAATGCATTACTGGATTCTTTGAAATATTTATTGCACTTGTATTATCACAAAACATAACAACTGGTTCTTTGATCTCAACCTTCATGCCTTCCAAAAGCTGTTTAAACCATATAATATTAGAGCAGTTTACTACTGCAGCAACATATTCTGCTTCTGCTGTGGATTGGGATGTGCAAATTTTCTTTTTACTAGTCCAAGATACTAACCTCTTGCCAAGAAAGAATGCTCCACCACTTGTACTCTTTCTGTCATCAATGTTTCTTGCCCAATCAGCATTAGTAAACACTTTTAAATCTAGATTGCCTCCAAATTTATACCACAAGCCATAATCTTCAGTTCCCCTTAAATACCTCAAGATTCTTTTGATTTCCATCATGTGATTTTCTCTGGGTTTAGCCGAGAATCTTGCCACTATACCAACTGCTAAGGCAATATCAGGCCTTGTGTGTACTACATAGTATAATTTTCCAATCATTGATCTATATAAGGTCTGATCTACTTCTTTTGAATCATCATCTTTGGTAAGCTTCAGTCCAGTACACATAGGTGTACCAACTGGTTTTGAATCTTCCATACCAAATTTCTTCAGTATTTCCCTGATATATTTAGACTGAGTAATGTAGATACCATTTTTGTTCTGCTGAATCTGAAGTCCAACAAATAATTTTATCTGACCAAACATAGACATTTCAAATTCTTTGTTCATATGCTCTGAAATTTTTTTGCACTGATCATCATTTCCTGTAAACACAGTATCATCCTCAAATATTTTTGCCAAAACAATTTTGTTATCTGATCCTTCTTTGATGTATAAATTACTGTTGTCATTAGCTCTTTTGAAATCAATCTGAGTAAGATAGCTATGTAATCTTTCATACCATGCTCTAGGAGCTTGTTTCAGACCATACAATGCTTTGTGTAATTTGCAGACCATATCCCTTTTGTCTGGATCAATAAAACCTTCAGGTTGCTCAATGTAGACTTCTTCCTCAAGAATACCATTGAGAAAAGTAGATTTTATATCCATCTGATATACCTTAAATCCTTTATGTGCTGCATATGCAAGTAAAGTCCTCACACCTTCTAATCTTGCAACAAGAGAAAAATTCTCTCCATAATCTATTTCTTCTTCTTGAGAATATCCTTTACATACCAATCTTGCTTTGTTTCTTGATACTTGACCATCTTCATTCAACTTATTTCTGAATACCCATTTTGTCCCAATTACATTTTTATCTTTAGGCCTAGGTACAAGAGTCCATGTCTTATTTTTCTCTATTTTCTCTATTTCTGCATTCATAGCTTCAATCCAACTTTCATTTTCCAATGCATCTTTGACATTTTTAGGTTCAAAATCAACAAATAAACATGTACCTTTTAGTTTACTTCTTGTCATAGTACCATCTGATTTGTTTCCAATAATCTGATCTGGTTTATGATGCTTCTGATGTACTTGGCTAATATAGGTTCCTTGCTTCCTGAATGAGTTACATTGTCATCTTCTTCATCTTCAGGTTTAGATTGCTCGGGCTTGGTAGATACTTGCTCGGTAGCTTCAGACTGAGACTCAGTACTTTGTGACTCGGTCTGAACTTCTTCTTGTGACTCGGTTACTGTACTGGGCTCGGTAGATGTAGTCTCCTTATATGTGTCTGGAAATGTATCAGGTTCGATGTAAACAAATTTTCTATAGTCCTCTGGTTCCTTTTTGCTTTCTTCTTCAGTCTTTTCTGCAAACTCATCAATTCTCACATGTGCACTTTCTATGATTTTTTGAGTAGACAAATTTAGACATCTATATGCCTTACTTTTGCAAGAATATCCCAAAAATATTCCTTCATCACTTTTTACATCAAATTTTCCTTTTCTAGACTCTTTTAAGATGTAACATTTACTACCAAATACTTTTAGGTAACTTACATTTGGTTTGTAGCCATACCATAGCTCATACAGAGTCTTGAATGTGTCTTTTCTCAGCTGTACTCAGTTCAAGGTATGAACTGCAGTGCTGATAGCTTCCTTCTAATATTTCATAGCAATGTTCTTTTCAATCATTAGAGTCCTTGCACAGTCCATGATAGATCTGTTCCTTCTTTCGGCTATTCCATTCTGCTCAGGAGTTCTCGGGGCTAATACCTATCTTTTGATTCCTCTTTCAATGTAGAAATTATTGAATTCATGGGAGATGAATTCACCACCTCTGTTTGATCTCAAGCATTTTATTCTTTTTCCTGTTTCATTTTCTACTCTTTCTAAATACCATTTGAACTTCTCAAATGCTTCAAACTTTTCTCTTAAATACATAACAGTCATCATTCTATAGTAATCATCAACAAAGAGAATAAATAATTTTTCTCCGGTATAGCTCTCAATTCCAATAGGTCCACATAAATCAGTATGCAAAATTTCCAAAATATCTTCAGACTGATAGTTTTTACTTTTAAAACTAGACTTTCCCATTTTACCAATTTGACAATTCTTGCATAGACCAACATCAGGTTTCTTCAAAGTAGGAATACCTCTTACTTTCTTGAATTTGCTTATTTTCATCATGTTGTCAAAATTTACATGACATAACCTTTTGAGCCATAATCAACTTTCTTCAATTTGAGCAATAAAACATGAGTAATCACCAAGATCAAGATAAAATAGGTTACATTTGGTTTGTTTGCCTGATCCTATCAGTTTTCCTTTGTCATCCAGCAGTCTTGCTTTGCCATTCATGAATTCAACCTTGAATCCAATGTTGATTAGCTATGCTACACTTAGAAGATTATGCTTTAGTCCTTCGACCCAATATGCATTATCACATATAAGTTCTTTGGTTAATGAAATTCATCCCTTTCCTTTTATACAATAGGGTTCATTATTTCCAAACCTTACATTACCACCATCAAAGTTTTCAAAGTGTTCAAACTTGGTCCTATCACCAGTCATATGATGTGAACATCCACTGTCTATAATCCATGTATCATTCTTGCTTATATGAGAGATAAGTGCCATCTCATCTTCATCATTATCAGATTCATCTTTTACAGCAATGAAAACAATTTCTTCTTCACTATCATCTGAATCTTTAGCTAAAAAACATGTTTTCTTACCTTTATCCTTGAATGATTTGAAATTTTTCTTGCCATTGTACTTGTAATTTTTCTTCTCATCTTTTCTTTGCTTGTTTGGACACCTAGCTGCAATATGACCAATTTCTTCACATGAAAAATAGATTAAGGGAGTTTTACCTTTGTATTTTCCTCTACCTCTTGAATACTTCTTTGCAAGTAATGCTTCAATAACTTCAAGATCGCTATCAGAACTTTCCTCTAATTCTTCTTCACTTTCTGATTGGATTTTCTTCCCTTTCTTGAGTGAAAGTTTGGCCTCAAAAGCTGATTCAATGTTTTTAGAAGTTGGAACATAGTTGTCATAGTTATCCAGTTCAAAGACTGTCAATCTTCCAACTAAGGCATCCAAAGTTAGATTGTGATTTTCTTCACATCTTCTTTCTTGAATAGCAGAAACTCTTATTGCATAAATAGGAATTAATGTTCTAAGAACCTTACTTATAATAGTTTCATCATCAATTTTTCCTCTGGAAGCTATGATTGCACTAACACTTGTCTTGATCCTTTCAACATATTTTGCAATGTTTTCTTCTTCTCTCATTTTCATCTGATCAAACTGTCCTCTTAGGCTCTCTACTTTGGCTCTCTTCACATTGTCATCACCGCCATAGATTTTCTTCAGCTTGTTCCACATTTCATGAGCAATTGTGCAGTCTTTGATTTCATCAAATTATTCATAGCTAAGAGTTGATGCAATGTCTATCATCATAGTGTTATGGTTCTTCTTCTCTGCAATGTCTTCAACAGTTAATGTGCCAGTAGGAATTGTATATTCTTGATCAATATATTTGCATCCTGAATCACCAATGGAAGCCAAATGTAGTCTCATGAGACCTTGCCATGCTGAAAAGTTATTTTTGTTAAGCCTTGGAATTTCTCTTTTGTAAGACATCTTGATCTTTAGCTTAGGTCCTTGAAACCCTTCCTGCAAGCACCAAAAGCTCTGATACCAATTGTTGGAAATATAGATGCAGTAACTGAGAGGGGGGGTGAATCAGTTAACCACAAAAATATTATCATTGATCCCTTAAATATCTTAACAAATTATTTACTGTGCCACTCGATAAATATATAGAGAAATGCTGAAACTTGATCCTTGAAGTGTGTAATAATTAAACTGTTCTTAAGAATTCATCACTAATTAACTTACATGAATAAAGAAAATAACATGAACACAAGAGACACCAGATTTATCATGGAAACCCAATATGGGAAAAACCACCAATGTAACTAGTTACTATTTTTCACTCTTCTGAAGTGATGCCCGGTTAGAAGCCAACCTGGTAAAAGGTTACAAAACACACTGTTAGGTGTGACCTTGTTAGAGGATTTAATCACCCTGCTAGGAGTGGCCTTGTAAGAGGTCTTGAAACAATTCAATAGAACTATCACCTTGTTAGAGGATTTAAAAAATGGTTGTTAAACCAACTCAATTAAGAGATTTTGATATCACTGCTACAATTGCAAGAGAGTAACAATGAAATGACCTGCAACTGAATTACTGAATATAGATCTCTATTCTGCTTCACTAGATCCTTACTGATCAAATAAATCTTTTCTTCTCCTCAAGGATATCTGACCATCCTTCAAAATTCACACATACCTTTCTTCAAAATGATTTCTGCATGCTGTATCTCTTTTATTCACCACTTGACCTTCTATATATATATGCCATTTCATTAACATTTAGATTGTCAAGTCAGCACTAATAATTATTATAACAGTCGGCTTGGATAAACAAACTGTAATAACAAAATTCTTTGAAGGGCTGACCTTGCTTGGTAAACATTAATCCTGAAAAGATTTCCTTCGGTGACTGAGTGAACTCAGTTACCACAGTGAATTCTGCAACATCCTTCACAGACCGAGAGAGCTTGGTAACCACTAATTTTCCTTTGATAACTGAGGAGGCTCGGTTAACAGTATTACCCTATCATGTTTCCTTTACACACCCGAGAGAACTTGGTAGACACTAAAAACTGCCTAGCTGACCGACTGAGCTCTGTAGATACTGAGAACCGCTTAGCTGACCGATTGAACTCGGTAGACACTAAGAATGATAATTGATATGACATTTGTGTGACATCATAGATAACACATAGCTAATCCAACAATGTCCTTCAGACAATTGTATCCAACAAAACTACCCTCACTCAGTTTTCAATTGATCGGTTAAGTCAATGTTTAATCTTTTAACACAAATTAATAGCTTAAATTTTTTTTTTTTGTATGTTTACCTGTTAAATTATGAGCATGATAGATCTATAAGGACACCATAAGAAATAAGAACATTACCCTTTACTACAATGTAAAGAGGACCATCAAGTGCTTTGTTCCTCTCTTTAGCATAAAATGTAATGAAAATATCAAGTTTAGGTTCGGATTTAGGTTTAGGTTGATCAATAAGGTTGATAATTTTTTTGGCTTCAGTACACTCAATGTCATAGTCAACAACATGGGTGGAAATAGAAGGAAAATACTAAGTAGAATCAACCATAGTGATTGAATTCAAGAAGAAAAGGAATTGGAAAAAAAATGAAAGTTTTGGTTTGGAGTTGCTACATATTTGTTTCCTTGATCATTAACACCCTCATTAGATATAGCATTGTAATCAGTGAGGTCTTGAATAACAAATTAGAAATGGAAACACTTCTCAATATGATTTCTAGGTTGACAATGGCACTGGAAAAATGATTTTTTATCAAAGGATTTAGGAAAAGCTTTGGATGCGTCAATTATTTTAATGACAAGAAGCTATAAAATATTTTCATTAATAAACATCAACATCACATTATGCATGGAGTCAGAAAGAGGTGTAAAATTATGAGGTCTAAAAATAGATGACAAAAGAGCCACACCATTGGACTTTGTTGTCACTTGATCATCAACATGGTTTGATCAATTATTTATTTAGATAAAGCTATTAGGCTTCTAGAAATTTTGATAGGATTAAAATGCAACAACACTCTTATAAACTAGATCAATTAGAGAAGTGCTATCAAATTCACTCAATTGAAGAATATAATTATGAAGTACTACACATAATTGAGTAGAAGAAGAGAATTTAGAAAGTAATAGCTTATCTGTAATGTCCTTTTATAAATTAGAATTGAAAAAGAATTAAATATCAACATCGGGCATATGATAAGAGATTAGAGCATGTAAATGCTTAAATCTACCAATTAAATGAGTCACTTTTTATTTAACACATTATTTCAATACATCAAATCAGTCAAAGAAATATTACGACCAATATTATTTTGAAACTATTAGATGAAAAAGTTAGCAATTTTATGAATGAAATTAATGGAAAAAGGAGGCAACGAACAATGTAATTGCCAAGCTTTATCTCAAGAAATTCTAGTAAAAAGTTTATCTATGAACCTATGATCATGAGAGAAATCACTCTAAAATGTTTGAAAGGTTTTAACATGATTCAAAGGATCACTCATACCATTGTAAGTTTCTAAATGAGGAATTTTCATGTCTTGAGGGATAACAACATAGATGACGTCTAAGGAGAAAGGACTAGAAATGTCACAAGTAGGAATGTTAAACTTGGATGAAGTCATAGATGCAATTTATTTTTGTAAAGATGAAATAGTTTGAGCCAAGGCATATTAATGGAAGATTTTGTAGAAAGAGTGTTAGGAGATATTTGTGAAAGGTTTGAACCATAATTATAAATGGAAGGAGTTTTAGAATATGAAAAAGGAACACTATTGTAAGTGGAAATGGATGAAGGCAAGGATACACATGGAACACTTGAAGAAGGAGGAACAATATGGTTAGGAATACTACCATGTTGTCATGCCCAAAATATACCACACAAAAGTGCAACAATTTTTTTAAAAAAAGAAAGGAACATAAGGGAAACCATGCGAGGGGCATCATGTTCAATGAGGTCATGTGGTAATCCCACACACATACCCTGAGTTGACCAACCTCCCTCTACAACATGGATAGGGTTGACTAACCCTAAGTGTTGCGGTCAAATGAACAATGACATCAATGGAGAAAAAGCTTAGGGAAAGATTAGGGTAAGGTTTTATAGCATACGTGAGACAGTCACGAATAGTAGTTTTTGGGTTGGGGGAAAAATTACTAGACATCATTCCCCATGGTTTCTAGATCCACAAGAGAGAGATAAATAATGACTATAAATGGATTGCACTGGTTTACAAAATTCACCGATGTGCTTCTTTATAAGATGGTCAACATTGGGTTTTGACCAATTTATGGACTTATCTCTGAGAGTAAACACTCCCATAAGGTTAATATGATACTAACGTGAATGACCACCTAGGTTAAAACTAGAGCGTTCACAAAAGAGAACTCGCTTGATAATGGAAATATTCATTTAACGTGGTACGTTGCTTAGGGGGTTTATGGGGTTCAATTTAGTAAACATTGAACATCTCATTTAAAATTGTAAATGTTACTGAAAAATTTGATCACATTTTCTAATTCCATAAAATTACACTTATACAATAAATTCATATAACCACTTAAATGTTTATTTCATAATTAAAGATTAAAATGATGATTCTTTTCATAAAAACCCAATACAAATGTCTTAATAATTATAATAAAAAAGTTGTTAAATACTAAATTTACGTCTTTAGAAGGATTAGATAAGTAATAATTAATCCATCATAAATCAAGTCTAGGAAATTAAATCTATAATAAATTAACTATATATCACCAATTCTATTAAACACGTTTTAAATTAAAGATAAATCTATTATAGCGGGTTTTAAACAAATAAAATAAATAATGTTATTGAGCTAATAATCAATAATGATATTATTATTTAAACATAAAAATTTTAGCGTCACATTTTAAATAATAACACATTAATGAACAAAATAAAATAAAACAATAAAAAAATAAAAGCAAATAACAAAATTAATAATATTAATTTTTTTTAAAAAAGCACTAACCTTTTTAAGTGCGGTACCCTGTAGGGCAGGGCCCGCACTGCCTTGGCAAGGCCACTAGCCTGCCATGCGCAGGGTGGCCCTCGGGGGGGTGTGGGGACCACCCCCGCCCCCTAACTTTATTACTATATTTGTTTTTAATTTTTAATTTTTTAAAACCTCTACTTACCAATTCCCTTGGAGGTATATAAATATTTTTAATTAAATAAATTTTATTAAAGTTTAATTAAGTATTTTTGAAATTAGAAAGGATAGTTTTGTATTATTTTGTTTTAAAAAAAAGTCCTTTATGGGGCCTTTTGGGGTGGCGAACTAGGTGGGTCCCACCCACTGATTAGGCTCTAAAGGTGGTTTAACAAGGCTTTTAGTTAATATGCAATTGTTTAAGACAATTGTTGCGCTTTTGGATTATTTTATTGACTGTGGCATTTTGGAAATTGTATGGGGAATTATTTTCTTTCCCCATACAATTTCCAGAGACCTGTAGGTCTCTATTGGCCATTTTATTTTGGTCTTATACTTAGTCTAGTTCTTTTTTTTTGTGTTTTCACTTAGTTGTTTGTTCATTTGATTTTTTTTTAAAGCTATAAACAATGGAAATTAAATCTCTTTGTTTTGAATGCATATTAAGATTTAAGTAATCTCCATAGATTTTCCCAAATATCATTTAGATAAAATTTTCTACTCATTACAAATAGCAAATTAACAACCTTTAATTTCTCTATTGATTTACATTCACATAGTAAAGCTTAAATCTTTATGCTGTTTAAAAAGACTAGTACATTCTTTCCTTCCCTTTTATTATTGTCAAACCAACTTGATATTAATTGACACAAGTTTACCATCAAATAATTTCTTGATAAAAACTATTACATACATCCATTTCCATTGAACTCAATACCATAAGCAATAAGGAAACTAAGCATTTTATTTCTTCTTTGTTTTCAACATGAACACCTAGCATATAACTTTGAATGAGGTTACATTTCTCCCATACAAATTCCAAAAAGAAACAATGCATTTCTCTCATAACTCAAATACATAAGTTTTACAACATTATAATTACAAGGTTTGGGATTTTCTCCCTTGAATGAAATCAACAAAACAACTACATTTCTTTTACCAAAATGACAACAACATGGAGGTTTCCCAAGGCCTTTCCACATGAACATGTGTGCCAAAACCTACAATAAAAGAAGGAGCTTACCATGGAGAGCTCACCTCCCATCCAAGGTCTCAAAGAGACCACCCCCGAGCTTGGAGAACCAAGGCCAAATGGGTATACACAACCAACAAGGCTCACAAACATACACGCAACAACTACAATAACTCCCAAACCATGGCTTCACAAATGGATTCCTATAATCCATTGAAATAGGGTGAAGGTGGGCATTTCCAAGGAGGAGAATGCCCTACAATTTACATTTTCCAACAAGAGTATTTCCATGCCTTTCAAAGGCTACTTTATCATCTCTTCCATACATAAGCTTTTTATCATTTCCATCCCCAAAATGCAAGGATTTACAATATGGCTTCATGGAGCCCATACCCCATGAAATTCTCCCTCTTCTCCAAGAGAAGAGACTCTCAACTACAGTGGAGAGCCCAACTAACCCCTTCACCCAAGGCTACTACTGCCCTTCCCAAGGGTGAGTGATGCCTTAAAATCCCATGAACAACATACCCAAAACCAAAAGAACAAATAATGAATCAAAATCCAAATACATCCAACCCAACATAACAATAACAAACTTCACAATATACATTGCATGCAAGATTTCACATATTCATTTACACTACAAAATATCAAAACTACAAATGCAATAAGCATTCCTTCACGGAAAGATCGCCAACCTTGGTCCAAAGAAAATGGCAAGAAAGAAGTTGAGAAGACCCCTTATCCCTTTCCTTTGTCTTTTTCCTTTCTCCAACCCTAAGTGTCTCTAAAATTAGAGAGTGGAATTAGAGAGTGGGTGAACACCCACTAAGTCTCTCCAAGCCCTCTAAAAAGAACCCCAAATTCCTACTCATGATCTAGCGATTAATGAGACATGACCTTACCTCTTGTCCCCCCTTTTAATGGTGAGTTTAGCAAGGAGCATGGGACAAGTCAAATGCATGTGGCCATCTCCATTTTTGCCACTCTTGAAGAGTAGCTTTTTGTTAGGAATAGTCCCAAGAGATAGCTAAGAGGGGGGGGTTGAACCAATTATCTACAAGATTCAATTATTTATCCAAATTAGTACATAAGAAAATTATGTATAAACACAACAAGATAACACTTAACACCAGAATTTTGGTTACGGGGAAACCCAAAATAGGTAAAAACCCTGTGGGAATTAGCACCCACTATAAACTACATTAGAGTATAATGATCCCTGTTAGAAGATCTTACAACCCTGTTATGAGTTGATCTTTACAATAGATGAAGTACAGTGACCCGGTCAAAGGTTAGACCCTGTTAGGAGTCTTTTATAAATAACCTTGTTAAAGGTGAGGACACACTATCCAGGAGCACACTACTCAAATGGTGAAGGCTGCAACCTTCCGCACAACAGATACATACTATATCTGGATCTTGGTGAACTATGAATTAGACTTGCTGTCTTGATTCATTTCCAATGAATAGCAAGCACTCTCTACTACTTCATATAGATCTTCAATTGATGATTGATATGGCTTTACTGGCTCAATATTTTCACACCTTACTCTACTTTCATCATTTTCTCTCTGAGAGATCACAACTGACCAACTATAAGTAGCCTTCTCCAAAAGATATAATCAAGTCATCTTGTTAGAACCTTCTTGAAATCATATTAACAAAATAATACAACTCTTAAAAAACATCTCCAATGGCTATACTAAGCACACAACACAAATAGGACCGCATAACTCAATATGAGTAGATGCATCACTCCACATTGTCGGCTCCACCAAATTAACTGAAACTTTACTCTCAATTTGAAATAAATTATGCACTCTTAACAAAAAAACCTTAGCTCATAATCAAACATGAAACAAAACACGCATACCATAATGATAGGCACAACTACTAAAACAATATAGATACTGTCGGTTCTCAACAAATAATCTCCTGAAACTATAACTGGCAAATAGAAACATCATAACTCAACATTAACTTCATAACTAACTCTATGTTTATGAACATAGATTCATAATTATGTCTACAACACAAACATAAATGCACAAGGCTCCATCATAACCATACTGAGAATTACATACAAAACTCTACTTGCAACACTGTCAGGAACAATGCTGTTACAAACAACTACACAACTATCTACACTCAGAAACAACCTTTGCCTCTATGATATCATGATGATAACATATACAACATATGCTCAAGGCTCTCTGCATATAAATTCAACACACACTACTTACCATATGTTGTCATCAATGACAAACATATAGTCAACATTGGTTTGCTGGAAAATCTCCAACAATTTCCCCCTTTGGCATTGATGGCAACATATGAATTGAAAAACACCACTAATCCAAAAGTAAAATAATATCTCGATCTTCTCAACAAAATACTCCCCCATAAATGATTTCTCCATCTACTATTGAATGCTCTAAATAAATCAACTGTTTTGTTTTTCATGATTCTATACTCCCCCTTTGACATCAATGGCAAAGGATGCCAATAAACAAATAAGCACATGTACTACTCCTAAAGTAGAGTAGTCCACCATTAATCAATCACTGAGGATTGATGCACTATTGCAAACTCTAATTAGATCCAGGGAAGGGAATTACTCCCAGCATCTCCCTGAGATACTCAAATGTATCCTTCGATAATGGATTTGTGAATATGTCTGCTAACTATTCTTTAGTACTCACATAATCCAACTTTACTTCTTTCTCTACAACTTTCTCTCTTAGAAAATGATATTTTATCTCAATGTGTTTTGTCTTTGCATGCATCATAGGATTCTTTGACATATTGATAGTGCTAGTGTTGTCACAGTGAATAACAATAAGATAATCAATCTAGATTCCAAAATCCTTTATCATCTACTTGTTCCAAATAATTATAGAATAATTTAATGCTACTGCTACATACTGTGCTTCTTCTATTGACTAATAAATACAATTATGCTTCTTGCTTATCCAAGTGACTAGTCTGTCTCCAAGAAATACTACTCCTCCTAAGGTTCTCTTTCTATCATCAACGCAACCTGCCCAATCTGCATCTGTATACACATGAAGTTCTACATTTTCTGAGTTAGGATACCATAAAACATACTCTATAGTTCCTTTCAAATATCTAAATATCCTCTTTAATGCCATAAGATGAATTTGTTTAGGTTCAGCTGCAAATCTTCCAACAATACCAATTGCATTAGAAATATCTGGTCTAGATTGAGTAAGATATATGAGTTTACCAATCATAGACTTATATGGAGTCTTGTCAACTGCTGTAGAATCATCATCTTTTGAAATATTGCTTCTTATTATCATAGGGGTGCCTATTGGTTTGCAATCATCCATCTTAAACTTCTTCAATATCTCTTTCACATACTTAGATTGATTAATGAATATACCTTTGTCTGTTTGCTTCACATTCAATCCTAAAAAGTACTTGATAGGTCCAATCATGCTCATTTCAAACTCGCTTTGCATCTCTTTAGCAAAATCTGCACTAAGCTTGTCATTGCCACCAAAAATAATGTCATCAACAAATATAGAAACTAGTAATAATCCTTTAGGTGTCTCTCTCATGAATAAGTTACAATTTTCTACTCCTTCCTTGAATCCAATCTTTGTCAAGTAACCATCTAGTCTTTCATACCATGCTCTAGGGTATTTCTTTAGTCCATAGAGGGATTTCTATAGTCTGCAAACCATGTCAGGTTTGTTTGATAAACTAAATCCTTTAGGCTGCTCTATGTAGACTTCTTCCTTCAATTCTCCATTTAGGAATGCTGACTTGACATCCATCTGATATACTTTAAAGTCTTTGTATGTTTCATAGGCTAAAAATAACTTTATAGCTTCCAATCTTCTTACGAGGGAAAATGTATCAGAGTAATCAATTCCTTCTCTCTATGCATATCCTTTACATACTAGTCTTGCTTTGTTTCTTACTACTGTACCATCTTCATTCATCTTATTTTTGAATATCCACTTGGTTCCAATCACATTTTTCTCACTAGGCCTGGGGACCATTTCCCATGTATCATTCTTCACTATCTGATCTAACTCTTCTTTCATTGCTTTATGCCAATCTGAATCATTACATGCATCTTCAACACTTAAAGGTTCAATTTGTGAAAGTAAACATACCGCTTCATGAACTATTGAACTTTTTGCTTTTGATCTTGTCATGAATTTTCTGTTCTGATCTCCAATGATATATTCTTTTGAATGGTATCTAGTTGTGAATTTTGGAACATTAGGCGTGACTCTCTCCTCTGTCTTCTATGATTCTTCTTCACTTATTTCGGGTTCACTGATTAATACATCAATGCTGTCAAACATTTCTTAAACATCTTCTTCTCTACTGATAGTTCTAGGTTCTTCTTTGATCATAGGTGCATAATCATGGTATCTCTCTTGAATCATAAACTTTTCATGAATATTTACATGTGCACTTTCAATGATCTTCTTCAATCTCAAGTTAAAACATCTATAAGCTTTTCTTTTAGTAGAGTAACCAAGAAAAATACCTTCATCACTTCTTGTATCAAACTTACCAACACCATCATCTCTCTTGATGTAACACTTGCTTCCAAAGATTCTGAAGTATTTTACTATAGGTATATTCCCAAACCATAGCTCATAGGGAATCTTTTCTGTGCCTAGCCTTAATTGAATCCTTTTGATAGTATAGACTACAATATTGAATACTTCTCTCCAATAGGTGTATGCAACTTTTCCTTCAATCATGATAGTGCATGCTGTGTCAAGTATGATCCTATTTATCCTTTTTGTAATTCCATTCCACTGAGGGGTTCTAGGTGCACTTAGCTATCTCTTTATCTCATGTTCTTCGCAATACTAATAAAATTTGTTAGAAGTGAATTCTCCTCCTCTATATGATCTTAGACATTTTATCTTTAATCTAGAATCATTTTCAACTTTAGCTTTGAATATTTTGAACTTCTCAAATGCTTCAGATTTATCTCTTAAGAATGCAACCCACATCATTCTAGAATAATCATCAACAAAAAAAATAAAGTACACCATAGCATGATCTTTTTTGAGTTGGTCCTCATAGGTCTGTATGCACTAGATCCAATTTGTTTTCTACTGAATTTTTCTTTCTTCTGAATAAGTTCTTTACATGCTTTCCCATCACACATTCCCTACACATTGTATTAACTGGTCTTGCAATACTAGGGAGGTCTCTTACTACCTTTACATTGCTTACCTTTACTATACTGTCAAAATTAAGGTGACATAGTCTTTTGTGCCATAACCAACTATCATCTACTTTTGCAACAAAACAACTTGCTTCTGAATTAAGATGAAAAACAATACCTTTTGTTTTTTAACCTGATGCAATCATTACTCCTTTTTTATTAATGATGCACTTATTGTCTTTGAATTCCAACTGATATCCTTTTTCAAGTAACTATCCAACACTCAGTAAGTTATGCGACAAACCATCAACATATAGAACATCATCAGTGTTATTCTTTCCATCCAAAGTGATAGCTCCTCTACCAATGATATGTTTAGGAGTGTTGTCTCCAAATCTAACCATGCTGCCTTTGTACTTATCTAGATGTACAAATCTTTCTTTGTCTCTTGTCATGTGATGTGAACAACCACTGTCAATGATCCAGTCTATCCTGATGTCTGCTTGTGAAATCAATGCTTTCTCTTCTTTCTTTTCATCTTTAATATCCATGTCATCAAACATTTTCTCTATATCTTCAATTGCAATAAATCCAATTTCATCTTCTACTGAATCTTCATCTGTCACTCCATCTTCAACATAGTAACATTCTTTTGTATACTTGGGCTTGAAATTAGTTTTGTACTTCTTGACACTTGTAGGAAACTTAGATACAAAATGACCAATCTTGTTACATGAAAAACATTTAAATGGTAACTGACCTTCATATTTTCCTTTTCCTTTTCTTTCTTTCTTAGAAACCATAGCAATGAATTCTTCTAGTTCTTTATCATCATCTTCATCATCAAAATTACCAGAAGTGATCATATATTTCTTACAATGGACTGAGGCTTTGAATGCTGTTTCACTTTGAGGCTCCGTCTTCAATCTTGATATCTCGAATGCTAAAATCTTGCTGATTAAGGCCTCTCTCTTGAATTATTTTGAAAATTGCATAGTCTCATCTAGGATGCTTATCTTTCTCTTATATTCTACTATCAGAGTAGTCATCAATTTATCCATAATGTCTTCTTCCAAAATCTCTCCACCATTGTTTCTGATTCCTGCAACTACTTCATTAATTCTTTGATTGTAGGCTCTGATGTTCTCTTCATGTAGAATCTCCAAATTGTTATATCTTTTCTTCCATGTCTTTCTATACACATTCTTGGCTTGGATATCTCCTTCAAACATGTCTTCTAAATACTTCCATATTTTGTGGGCTCTATCTTCTTTCTTGATCTCTGAAAACTCACTGTTAGTTAAGGCATTGATAAGGGCTTCTTTGGCAATTTCATTTTGAGTGAACATTTCCTTTTGTTTAATGGTTGCATCTTCTTTGGCAAGGTCTTTTAGAGAGGGAACATTAACATCTTTAGTAGCTGCTTCAAAAATATCAAAATCAACACAATGCAAATGTGTTATCATTTTGTTCTTCCAGTCTAGATAATTCTCTCCATCAAACTTAGGACTTTCTTTTCTAAAGAACACCATCTAATCAACCTCAAGCTGTTAAGCTTTCTCTCTGAGGTACTTAACTCTGATACCAATTGTTAGGAATAGTCCTAAGAGATAACTGATGGGGGGGGGGGTGAATGAGTTATCTATAAGATTTAATTCTTTATCCAAATTAGTACAGAAGAACATTAAGCAGAAACAAAACAAGATATCACTTAACACCAAAATTTTGGTTACGGGGAAACCCAAAATAGGTAAAAACCCTGGTGGGAATTAGCACCCACTATAAACTGTACTAGAGTATAATGATCCATGTTAGAAGATCTTACAAGCCTGCCTGGAGTTGATCTTTACAATACATGAAGTATAGTGACCTAGTCAAAGGTCGGACCCTGTTAGGAGTCTGTAATGCCCAAAAACTACTAGGACAAAAACACAACACATTTTTTTTCTTTTTACATTGCACAACAATATTCATATTTCCAAAATAGGTTAAATTGAGTTTTAATGTGAAGATGTTTTTATGCTTACATGTATTTTGATACATATCAACAATTTGTACATATTGTTGCATAACTATGTATGTTAATTAATTTTATTTAATAGTTTTCTTGACTGAAAATGTAATACATGAATGTAAACTCAAATCCACTGGTAACAAAATTATAAACAGGTGCTTATTGCATATGCATGAATTTTTGCAAAATAAAAATAAATTTAAATATAAAGATTAAACCTAATTTTATGTCTGAGATTATAAACACATGAAAATGACATTTTAACAACATATTCTCATTTCAATAGTATAGGGGATGCAGAAAAATAATTATTAAACATTTCCTTTACTTTTCTCATATCAGTAAAATAAGGAATAAAAATCACAAATTATATAAAAGTACATTCAATACATATCAACTTGAAAACTATTCAATTCATCCTTTAAGTAAACCCGCAAGTAAAACTTTTCTTTCATGACCATGGAGGCTCACCTCCCAGCCAAGGCCATTACATGACCACCCCCGAGCTAGGGGAAACAAGGAAGGATAGGTAACAATGAAACAACACACACTCATAACAACATGAAACCATAAACAACACAATTACTCCCATTCCAAGTTTTGCACATAGGATCATATTTGACCCAACGATGGGGTGTAAGCACAAAGATAGAGGACCAAAAAGGTGCCACTTTTCTTTTTGGTCCCCCATCGACCATAGTGTGTACGTACTAAAGAGCATGCACCCTATACGGCACATGCGCTATGGCTTGGGCTGCCCAAGCCTTAGGCTTGGGCAATCTAAAGCATAGTGTTTGGGTCCTATAGGGCGCATGTGCTTTGTAAAACACTAAAAAATGTTTTTACAAAGCGTGTGCACCCTATAGTGCACACACACTTTGTAAAAACACTTTATAGTGTTTGTTGCATTTGGGAACACTCATTTTTCTTTCCACAAGCTCGCGTTTGCAGCAAAAAGAGCTTCCCAAGCGTGTACACAGAATCATTGTGCTTGTTGAATCCATTTTTTTCATTCATTCATCCATCAATTTTTATACAAAATGGCTCCATGACATTGTCAAGCTCGATCCAGAAGAAGAGATAAGTGTTTTTATAGCCCATGCCTCCTTTTTGTATTGAAATTTTAGTTTTGTTAAAATTTGTTTTCTTAGATTTTGTGTAATTAAGATTTTAAAATCTATTTTTTTTAATTACCAGGAAGAAATAATCTCCCTCCCCCTTCATCTCCTCATGAAGAAACAAATGAAGAAAATAACCAAGAAAATGAACCTCAATTGCCTCCACCAATCGAGAAACCTCCTCCTGGAACACAAGAAAATTTGATCAACCAAATTGAAAGAGGGAAAAGAGAATTAGAATCTTTAATTAGGAGGTTAAAAGATTCTATTAGTACAAATCCTATAAAGGAAAGACTTGCAAAATCATTGGAAGTAATCTTGACCCACGTAGGCTCGATTAGTGGGCAAATTAATTAATGGCAGAATAAAAGAGAAGAACAAAAACAATATTATGCAAATAAATTATCTTATGCGGACATAAAAAAGAAAAAAATCACAAAAGATGACATTTGTAAACTCTTTAAAAAACCAGGGGACACAGATACTCTTAGAACTACAAAAAGGATGTTCCCAATTCATTGGTGCTTAAATGAAGACATTTAAAAAAACTTTTGGGAGAGATGGTGGATGGTCTTTGATTCCCATCCTTGTAAAAATCATGAGGTTCCTATATATTTCAAGTGAGGAAACTCTATTGAGAGTTTGTACTCAAGGAGGTGCCAAATTATTTTGACTATCTAGATTCTCAGGGTAGAGGAGGGAGTCATCATTTGATAGAGTGGGGGCACATTGGGATCCTAACACACCTAGGGTTCCTATTGGCAAGCCATAGGTGGAACATGTTAGTATTCCTTCCGTTGTGAAGGAACATGTAGAGGTGGACACACTAGGAACGATTAGTGCTCTGACAGAGATTCTCATTTAGTGTGCCACTCCTTTAGTTGAGGGTGACCATGGTCAATCTTTGAGGGGGCATATTTGTCGGTCATGTGGATCCTTGTGCACATTTGGTATTGTCGAGAGAGATGAAGAGGATTCTGGACCGATGATTGATGATTTTCTAAATATGACATTTGGCATTGACACAGGTAAATATTTCCAAGTTCATTAAATTTCTTTGATCATATTTCATTTATACAAGAATAACTAATTAATTTAGTATCTATTGATTATGATCAAATTTTAGGGCAAGAGTCTCGGTGGCGGTGGCAGTGGCAATGATCTTCCTATCCCCTTCTACACATTGTTGTCAATTCCACAAGTATGTATCGAATAAAACATTTTATTTAATATATTTGATTATTATGTAATTATATGAATAATTGTATCATAACTTATTGTGCATGTGCATTAGATGTTCACTGGTGGACCATCGACATTCACAACAAACAACGAAGGGCATCGTGCCACTTTCCTTGAGGTATCTTTATTTGCATATTAATTTGATTTACTTTATTATATTTAATTAATCAATGAATGAATAACTAAATTACTAGAAAAATTATGATCAAAATACATAGGCACGATGATCACATTCTTTCACCTAGCTTTGTGACATCATCATTGAGTCCACAGGTATATATGTAATAATGCATTATAATTAATATGTCAGTAGTACATTCTTATATGAATGGTTATCTTATAATTTTCCATGTACATGTGCACTAGTTGAATGTTGGAGCTTCGACATCGACACCGCACACTGAAGGATGTGGTGGAACCTTCACGAAGGTATCATTTACTCATTAGTAGGGTTGTAAAAAATATATGTAATCTTGATAACTGCATAATACTTTTTTTGTTTCATTTTCAGTTATTGACATTAGAGACTCCTCCTTTCATTCGTGATAATTTGGATCATGGAGTAGCTACAGTAGTAGCTAGTTCTGAAGCACTAACTGAGGTATGAAAGAGATCACTTAATTTTAATTGTTATTTTAATAGTTTGTATTGAATTTTATAATGATATTCATGTATACATTTTAATTATTATTTTAATAATTGTTGTAGGGACTTATTACTCCAGATCATCAGCATGCACCTTCGGTGAATGTTCATAGTGACTATTTGCTAGCGGTAAGTGAATATTCTATTTTATGTCATTGTATAATTCTATTTTGATGTATATTAGTTATTGATGCTTAATTTTTTTTTATCATCTTGAGCTATTGAAGAGTCTAGATAGGAGGATGAGTGAGCATACTTGGAAGACTACAACATCCACTACATCTCCATCGATGTGATGATCGAAGATAGCTTTGGATTTTTTTTCTTCCCTTGGCGAGAAAGAACTAGATTAGGGATATAGATTGTATGCCTATATGGCATTAGTGGACATATTTTTTGTATATTGTATAAGTGATATGTTGTACATCCATTTGGCTTTGAGGAAGCCAGTTTAACTATATTGAATATATTCAATATATGACAATATTGGACATATATATTTGGCTTCATGCCCTACGAATATTTTTTTTATATGTTTTAGGCATGCAATTCATGTGTTTGGTGTATTGATGTATACTAATTTATGTTTATGTGGATATCTTATGCTTTGTAAATTTCCCATGCCTTATAGTTATGCTTGTATGTTTATCAATGTATATTGTTACTATCACCCTAAGGAGACTAACTTGACAACATTCACTATCACCCTAAGGAGACTAACATTCTTTGTTACTGTAAACTTCGAAAACATTCACTATCACCCTAAGGAGACTAACTCAACTTGAGGATTCTACAAACAACTTGGAATACACTCAAGGAATTAACCTCACTTAAGGATCTAGTTGATTTGTCTGACTTTTTAAGTCACTCCCACAACCATACTACTCAAATTCACTTCCTTGTTTCCTTGTTCCAATGCCTTCTAGCATCAACTCTATCCTAGGCCACCTAGTGCACCTAGTGCCTCCACCATGCCAAAACTATAACTAGACCTCTCACCTTGTTCCCAACACCATAAATCATCTTATCATGTTCTATTTACCATTTTCCAACTTCCCATTCACTCCCATCAACTCAAATTTAACCATTTCTCTTCTATAGCCTTTCTAGGCATGCCTAGTAGCCCTTCACACCCTGAAATCAACAATTTACTCAAAAAATCCCCAAACAACCTAGCAAGGTATTTAAATTTTCAAATACCTTTTTCAAAGTTATTAAACTCCTAACAACCTCAAGTTTTTACCATTTGACTGGAAGACTTTCTCCACCCTCTAGTTCTCCATCTAGGCCTAATTAACCCTTGCTCAAAGAAGAAACTCTTATCCCCACTTATCTCTAGGACTAAAAGGCTTGAAAAAGTCTTCCTAGACCTTCCAAAACATAAGATTTTCAAACTCTTAAAGTAACACCATTCATCAAACTCCCAAATCAATAAACCCTTGTTTTTAGGGTCAATAACCTAGGGATTTAGGGAAATTACCCTTAAAGAAACTCACAACCACACTAAAGGTTCTAACACCTTCCCCTAAATCCACATAGAAAATTTAAATAATCCCTTACACACTCCCTTCATCAGTCATCTTCCAGGCATGATTGATGCTTGTCAAATACACCCTTCGTTGTATGTGTTCACCAGGCCTGCCACTGTTCCTTCTCACCACCTTTGCTCCTTCCCTACACTTAAAGTCATATGAAATGCATGAAATATATACAAGGCATCTCCCAAAAATCTAAAATTAACACAGGGGTGGGAGTGCCCTTACATTTTAGGGAATTTCAACCCTTAGTTGCTGATTGTACCCTTGTATGAGTCACTGTCAATACACCAGTTAAATCCTTGGTGTTGTCAGTGATGAAGGTACTGAATAGATAAATTATAGCCAAGTCAAAACAAATGAAAATAAATGTTCCTACATCAAACTAAAAAAGGATCACATTCAGATCAACTACAACAATTCACTATTGTTGACTGTACCCGTAGGCCAATGGAATACCAATGTGTAGAGAAATTTTGATTTTATTGATTCAAGCTAATACAAACTTGATCCATTTAAGATCAACAACATTCTCTCCTTATCCACTCACATGGATCCCTTCCAAATAAACTCTAATCTTCCAAAAGACCGTCTGGAACCTACAAACTAACTTCTAACTATCCCCTAACCGACTGATTGTTAATGACAAACACTAGAATTAGTTGTCAAGTTGACAACAAAAGTTGTCAACTCAAAAACCCAACACCCTTTACCCACTCTAACTACTTATAAAAGGTTTAGATACAACCTTTACAAACCAAACTAACTTAGAATTCCTACTAACCCCTACTAACTCCAATTAAGCACTATTTGGCTTATATTTCCAATATAGGCAATTTACAAGATTGTTCACATTTAGTGCTTTTAACACTATGTAAAGGCTCTAATGACCTTAGTACATATTTATAGACCCTTATAGGTTATTTCCATCAACCCCTAACCTAGGATCAATACATAACCATTCCTAGTGACCCCTAGGTACCTTTTAGGCTTATCAATGCCATTAAGGCTTACATTTATGATTGGGTTACAATTTGATCAATACATGATCCAAATAATATTCCATGATCCAAATACATGATCAAATTTCAAAATGGACCACAAGCCCTTTTGCATCTAAATACATATTTGCACTCATCCTCTGGCTCACCCCAGAGTGGTCGGCAACGTTCAAATGACTGTGTGTCAAACAAGGTTGTCAATAGCATTTACCTGGCCATTCAGAGCTATTGGAATAGATGGTTTGATGCTACAAATGATGATTTGAAAGATACGCAATGTTGGCCATTTGAACTGAGGAACACTATGACTTTTGACATCGACCGAGAATGTGTTGCCAAATTTAAATGAAATTGAATCTCTGAAAACTAAGACATGCTATTGTAGGCCTTGGCAACATGGTCCCGTAGCACTTGACATCTTAATGCTACCTCACATGAGCTCGGAGATATGACCCTATGAAGATCACCAATTTCATGCTAAAGGGACCTCAGGGACACTTTGGCCCGGAGTGGTTGGTGGCATTCAAATGACTATGTGTGGAAAAAGAGGTTTCTACTAGCATTAACCCAGCCATTTAGAGTTGTTGGAACAGACAGTTTGATGCTATGACCGATAGTTTGAAAGATATGCAATGTTTGCCGTTTGAACTGAGGAACACTATGAGTTTTGACATCGACCAAGAATGTCTTTCCAAATTTAAATGAACTTGAATCTTTGAAAATCGAGACAGGTTATTGTAGGCCCTAGAAACATGGTCCCGTAGCACCTAATGGCTTGATGCTACCTTGCACAAGCTCTAAGATATGACCCCATAAATATCATTGATTTCATGTTGAAGGGACCTTGAGGGACACTTCGGCCTAGAGTCATCGGTGGTGTTTGAATGACTCTATGTGGAAAACGAGATTGCCACTAGTGTTTACCTAGCCATTCAGAGCTGTTGGAACAGACGGTTTGATGCTACGACCGACGGTTTGGAAGATACATAATGTTGAACATTTCAACTAAGGAACACTGTGAGATTTGACATCGACCAAGAATGTGTTGCCAAATTTAAATGAACTTGAATCTCTGAAAATCAAGACATATTATTGTAGGCCCTGGAAACACAGTCCCATAGCACCTAATAGATCGATGCTACCTTGCATGAGCTCTGAGATATGACCTCGTAAAGATCACTGATTTCATACTGAAGGGACCTTTAGGGTCACTTCGGCCTAGAGTGATCTGCGGCATTCGAATGAATGTGTGTGGAAAATGACATTGCCACTAGCATTTAACTGACCATTCAGAGCTATTGGAATAGATAGTTCAATGCTACAACCGACAGTTTGAAAGATACACAATGTTGGCCATTTGAACTAAGGAACACTTTGAGTTTTGACATCAACCGAAAATGTGTTGCCAAATTTAAACAAACTTGAATCTTTGAAAAATGAGATAGGTTATTGTAGGCCCTGATAACACAATCTCGTAGCACCTGATGGCTCAATGCTACCTCACATGAGATTTGAGATATGACCTCATAAAGATCACTAATTTCATGCTGAAGGGACCTTGAGGGACACTTCAGCCTGGAGTCATCGGTGGCTAGCATTTACCTGACCATTTAGAGCTGTTGTAATAGATGGTTTGATGCTACAATTGATGGTTTGAAAGATATGCAATGTTGGTTGTTTGCACTAAGGAACACTTTGAATTTTGACATTGACTGAGAATGTGTTGCCAAATTTAAATGAACTTGAATCTTTGAAAACCAAGACATGTTATTGTAGGCCCTGGTGACACGGTCCCATAGCACTTGATGGCTTGATGCTTCCTTGTATGAGCTCCAAGATATGACCCCATAAAGATCACTAATTTCATGCTAAAGGGACCTTGAGGGATACTTCAGCTTGGAGTGGTCAGCGGTGTTCAAATGACTGTGTATGGAAAATGAGGTTTCCACTAGCATTTACCCAATCATTGGGAGCTATTGGAACATATGGTTCAATGCTATGAATGATGGTTTGAAAGATATGCAATGTTGGCCATTTCAATTGAGGAACACTATGAGATTTGACATCAACCGAGAATGTGTTACCAAATTTAAATGAACTTGAATCTCTAAAAATTGAAACAGGTTATTGTAGGCCCTAGCAACATGGTCTTGTAGCACCTAACAACTCGATGCCACCTTACACAAGCTCCAAGATATGACCCCATAAAGATCACTAATTTCATGCTCAAGGGACCTTGAGGGACACTTTAGCTTGGAGTCATTGGCGGCGTTCAAATGACTGTGTGTGGAAAATGAGGTTTCCACTAGCCAACCATTCATAGCTGTTGGAATAGATGGTTAGATTCTATGACCGATGGTTTGAAAGATACACAATGTTGGCCATTTCAACTAAGGACAACTGTGAGATTTGACATTAACCGAGAATGTGTTGCCAAATTTAAACAAACTTGAATCTCTGAAAACTGAGACAGGTTATTGTAGGTCCTGACAACACGGTCCCGTAGCACCTAATGGCTTGATGCTACCTTACACAAGCTCTGAGATATGACCCTATAAAGATCACCAATTTCATGCTGAAGGGACCTTGAGGGACACTTTGGCCCCAGAGTCATTGGTGGCTAGCATTTACCTAACCATTCAGAGCTATTGTAACAGAAAGTTTAATGCTACGATTGACGGTTTGAAAGATACGCAATGTTGGCTATTTGAACTGAGGAACACTTTGACTTTTGACATCGATTGAGAATGTGTTGCCAAATTTAAATGAACTTGAATCTTTGAAAACCAAGACATGTTATTGTAGGCCTCAATGACACGGTCCCATAGCACCTGATGGCTCAATGCTACCTTGTATGAGCTTTGAGATATGACCCCGTAAAGATCATTGATTTCATGCTAAAGGGACCTTGAGGGATACTTCAGCCTGGAGTGGTCAGTAGTGTTCAAATGAGGTTTCCACTAGCATTTACCTAACTATTGGGAGCTATTGGAACATACAGTTTGATGCTATGATTGACGGTTTGAAAGATATGCAATGTTGGCCATTTCAACTGAGGAACACTGTGAGATTTGACATCAACCGAGAATGTGTTGCCAAATTTAAATGAACTTTAATCTCTAAAAACTAAGATAGGTTATTATAGGCCCTGGCAACATAGTCTCATAGCACCTAACAGCTTGGTGCCACCTTGCATGAGCTCTGAGATATGACCCAGTAAAGATCACTGATTTCATGCTGAAGGGACCTTGAGGGACACTTCGGCCCAGAGTCATCGGTGGTGTTTGAATGACTATCTATGGAAAATGAGGATGCCCTTAGCATTTACCCTACCATTCAAAGCTATTGGAATAGATGGTTCGATGCTATGACCGATGGTTTGAAAGATACGCAATGTTGACCATTTGAATTGAGGAACACTTTGAGTTTTGACATCAACCAAGAATGTGTTGCCAAATTTAAATGAACTTGAATCTCTAAAAACCCAAATAGGTTATTGTAGGCCCCAACAACATAGTCACATAGCACCCAATGTCTTGATGCTACTTCACACGAGCTCTGAGATATGACCCTCTAAAGATCGCTAATTTCATGCTGAAGGGACCTTGAGGGACACTTTAGCCCAGAGTGGTTGGCAATGTTCAAATGACTGTGTGTGGAAAATAAGGATGCCACTAGTGTTTACCTAGCCATTTGACACTTTTGGAATAGATGGTTTGATGCTACGAATGACGCTTGGAAAGTTATGCAATGTTGGCCATTTCAACTGAGGAACACTATGAGATTTGACATCAACCAAGAATGTGTTGTCCAATTTAAATGAACTTTATTCTCTAAAAATTGAGAAGGTTATTGTAGGCCCCCAAAACATGGTCCCGTAGCACCTAACAGCTTGATGGTACCTCACATGAGGTCTGAGATATGACCCCTGTAAAGATTATTTATTTCATGCTGATGGGACCTTTAGGGACACTTCGGCCTAGAGTCATCGGTGGCATTCAAATGACTATGTGTGGAAAATGAGGTTTCCCCTAGTGTTTACCTAGCCATTCAGAGCTATTGGAATAGATGGTTCAATGATATGAATGACAGTTTGAAAGATATGCAATGTTAGTTGTTTGAACTGAGGAACACTTTGAGTTTTCACATCAACCGAGAATATGTTGCCAAATTTAAATGAACTTGAATCTCTAAAAAATGAGATAGGTTATTGTAGGCCCCAACAACACGGTCCTATAGCACCTAATGACTTGATGCTACCTCGCACAAGCTCCAAGATATGACCTTGTAAAGATCACTGATTTCATGTTGAAGGGACCTTGAGGGACACTTTGGCCCGGAGTCATTGGCGGTGTTCAAATGACTGTGTATGGAAAAAGAGGTTTCCCCTAGTGTTTACCTAGCCATTCAAAGCTGTTGGAAGATGGTTCGATGCTATGACCGAAGGTTTGAAAGATACATAATGTTGACCGTTTCAACTGAGGAACACTGTGAGATTTGACATCGACTAAGAATTTGTTCTCAAATTTAAAGAAACTTGAATCACTAAAAACCAAGATAGGTTATTGTAGGCCCCAAAAACATGGTCCTGTAGCACTTGACATCTCGGTGCTACCTTGCCTGAACTTTGAGATACGACCCCATAAAAATAGCCAATTTAATGCTGAAGGGACGTTGAGGGACACTTCGACTCAAAGTGTAGTCTAAGATCAGTGAATTAAAATATTTGCATAAAATGTGATTTGGATTGGTCTATGATGTAAGGAATTTTCCTTGGTTGTTATTTATCTTTCTAGAGAAAATCACTGGTGTTCTTGACAGTGACTAGATTTGGGGTCACAGTTAGTGATTGGGAGAGCCCTATTTTGGCACTAGTCATTTTGGTGAGTGTAAATCCTTAAGAGTGGATGTTTTTATGGTGGTAGGTGTTTAGACCTTAAAAACTTGATTTTTTTTTGTTTTTAAACCTTTTGAAATACTATTTCTTGGTTGGGATGTTGGGGAGTGAATATATCTATGAGTTTCTTTTTAATGGTGATGGAATTAGGTGTAGTTAGTGATTGCTAAGGTATTGGATCTACTAGATGGTCCAAAGGAGTCTATCTTGGGGTTTGGGTAGGATTTATAGAACCAAAAAGGGTATCTAAAACAATCAAGATTTCCTTTATTTGTTTGGAAGGATCATGAGAAAAAGGCTGATTTGACATATTGGAGGCTCTAGGTGAATAGTCAATGAAACAACAATTTCATATGCTTGAATGGAACATGTTTTGGATAGGGCAGTAAAGTAAATACATTGCTATGTTTATTATTTACATTTCCATGCATTTGAATCATTATTTTATTTTCTAAGAAGGTGAAGGAATAGACTGGTGTTGGGGACAGTGACTGGGCATGGGAGTGAATGCAACATGCACGGGCTGGGAAATTTTTGTATATCAACAGGCGATAGAGTTTGGGGATTTTTTAGTATTTAAATACATATGTGGGATGTATTTTAGAGTTCAGATATATGGGAAGAATGGATGCAAAAAATATATTTCTATTTTTAATTTTGAGAAGATCCAGAGTGATTTTGAGTTATAGAGGAAATGCCCTAATCCTTCCACAAGTGCTATTCTGACAAGTTCTGATCACTTGATGAACAAAAAAATTATTTGTTGAGTTGACAAGAAAATCAATAGAAGATGCTGAAAATGAAGTGAAAAAACCTAAGGTTTCTTCTCAATGTAAGTAAAATCTTTTCCCTCAATGAAAGATTAAAGTCTTTCCAAACTCGTTTCTCCCAGATTATGGGAAACTCTAAACTTACCATTTGAATAACCATGAGTTTTTATTTTCATGCAGGCCATTCTTTTGAGAGTCATGAAAATTTCCATACATCTCTTACCAAAAAGGAATGTCAGATGGTGAAATCTATGAAAACAAAAATTGAAGAGATGAGTAGAGGGATGCGCAGTCATAATTTTTCTAGCAGACGTCCTATTAACGAAACAAAAAAGAAAATGGCCCTAGAGGCTGCTAAGTCTTTCAAATCAGAAAACCCCTTTGGCTTAGTAATTATGAGGCCATATAGTGTATACAGACATTTTAGGCTTGTAAGATTCCCTAGCCTCTCTCTATGCCTGCTTGTATTTAGAAATATTGTCTTCAGATCTGGGGTGATATTCAACAATCTCTATTATATTGCAGTCTCCTATACTCTGCAAGTCTGTTTGATAGGGGTTCAAGAAGCCAATCTATTATTGTCTAAAGGATATTTTGGGTTTTTGTGTTTTGTTACGTATTTTTTAATAATAGTGTTTAGATGGTTCTTAAGGTAATGTTGCTTATTTTATGTGAAATTTTTTTTTGCAAACAACACCGAACACATTTGTAGATAAACTCAAATTACCAAGAGAAAGAACAATGGTGACTCTTGTGGATCCTAAAAGAAGGGAATGGCATGTACGATTCCTAGGAGATCTCCCTGAAGCTTCCTTGATTCATGGATGGAGATATTTTTCAATTGCCAATAATCTTGAGGATGGAGATGCCTACATTTTTGTGTGGATAGATGATAGAAAAAACAAAATTAAAATTAATGTCCATATTTTCCCCATTGTCAAAGAATGTAGTCCTTACAAGTATTTTAAAGGAGGACAAGTGCATAATAGCATTCCATCAGGTATGAATAAGAAAATAAAAGTCTTATGAAATGATTTTGTCACCAATTTTCCAGCAAAGGCATCTGGACCTGAAAAGGGAAAATGTGTGAAACAAGGAATAGAATAGCTACAAGGGAAGAAGGTAAAACCTAGTAATGGAAGCAAATGTATTAATTTGGATAAACCAAAATGTAAACCTTCTATTTTAGAGAGGGAGAAGTTGGAAAGGAAATGAGATAGTGCATCCTTGAATTGAGTTGGTTCCTTAAGGCTCTACCATGGCCTTCCAAGTATTATGTGCCTCCAAGTCATTGGCATAACATCATAAAGTTTTTTTTATTAATAATGAGAAATATTTTTACAACTCAACTCATTAGGAGCACTAGAGGAAAGAGCTGAGTAGAGAAAACCTATGGTATTGCCCAAAAAAATAGAAGAGAAGATTATCATTAAATCTTACAAACTTCCCATTATACATATGGGGTAATGCATGAGCAATTTACAGTCCACCCAATTTACAGTGCTATATAAATTTTACATTACAATATTTTGTATCTCCATTTATTCCAATGAGCTAATTGGATCTACCCTACCCTTGATTGTCTCAAGTATTGCCTCGTGGTCTGACTCACGAACCTTCCAAAGAGTTTTATTATGCAGTCTTCCCTCATATCTGATCAAGTGGATATTTGATGCAATGATGAGGTTTAAATAATGAAGAATCTTTCTATGTGTCTCCCAATCCTCGAACAACCACAACCTAGGGTTCTTCATAGCATACCATCTAAGCCATGTACCAGTTACAACCACTGCTCCTATAGGGTATTCTAATTATTCACCATCGATAACTGAGTGATCCAATTTCATTTTTGCCTCAACGCAATGACACAAATAATAATTTGTCCCTTCTTCATTGTCTTCAGGTGCAATAACATCAAAAACATGGCCTGTAATGATATAAATATAATGAGGACATTAGTTTACTGAATATTTATGATAAAGTACTAAATTTGAGATTATTTATATGTGGAAAATTTACCTGGTTGTACTAAATTAGATAAGTGATCAAAGTCAATGGATGATTCTATTTCTGTTAGTTGTAGTGATTTATGGGGATGATAGGAGGCAAGTGGACTCAAAATATATATATACCATTTGTCAAACCATTCCTTTGACTCACATCCATCCCAATCTTCATCTACACATGATGAACAAAAGCACGCCATATGTCATGTGTGGATACTCCATGAACCTGCATTACAACTTCTAAAAGATTGTAGCTCACTCGATCCTGTTAGTGTACAACAATCCTCATATGGTGCAATGTTAGTTTCATCCATCAACCAAAAAAATATATGAACCGTAGACTCACCTTCATTACCTAGACCCATTGTAGCATTACACCACTGGGCAATACATCCCACATCTTACAACGTTGCTTTCTCTTTGTACTTTAATTCTTCATATGCTAAGGCTCTTTTAATACATGCACTTGCACCATCATGCTCTCCCTTTCCATGACTGACCTTTGTGAAATTCCAAATATATTGAATTATAGTAATCTTATGCATCCTACACAACCAATAAAACATTCAAGAATTCTTGAATTGTGATGCACAATTATTTGACCATATGATATGTCGATGATATTTTATGCCCCTGTTAGCCAAATGACCATAAAATAGTTGAAAGAAACTATATAAAAACTTTGTAGAATGTAAGCGATCATCACTGATATAAAAATGATACTCCCTTAATATCTTCTTGTTCTCCTCTGTACTGTCAGGTGAATGCATGAATGCTATATGAATAAATATAGCAACCTGTTGAGAGCTGTAATACTTTGCTTGCACCTCATTCTGTGGTTGTAGTGTGTAGTTATCTACAAATTCCATAGCTGAAACAATGGTATCAAGTGGGAATGTGTCCTTGCACAACTTGAGTTGCATATCCAACCATCGTGCTCTATGTGTATGCCTTGCATACTCATAAATAATTTTTTGATGAAAAATGTCCATGAACTGATACACTGGAATTTTTTCAATTACTAAATCACATCTTTTAGCCTCTTTTCCATATTTTATATTGTATGTCATGGTCTTATATTTCCCAAATTCCACTATTTCATTACCGATTGCATGTGTACTCTCCATATGTTGACAAATTGGCAAATGTCACAAACCTCTACAATCTATGCATGTACCATTCAAGCATGAGAGCTTGTAAAATTGTTGACCATCTACTCTTTCACATAAAATGGTAGATATTAATTCCCTTGAAGATCTAGGTGGGAAATTTATGTTACAATCCTACAAAATATTGTTAGAGTGCAAATCTACACATATATTCTTATAAAATTCAAAACGGTTAGAAAATTCAATATGTACCCTACAACAACAAGTTGTGCGTGTGTGATTTATCTTCACATAAAAATGTTTACACATTTCAAAATATCTCTGACTAATTTTAATTTGAGGATACATATGCATAAATTTTGCAAAGAATTGTGACTGAGTTGAATCCAAAAAATATTTTGGATGTGGAACATGAATTTGACTACCAATCCTCCTTCTTACAACATCTCTTTGACTAGGAGATACTCGTGTGTTATTCTTCCAAAAATCTTCAATCAAGGATTTCAAAGCTTCAACAATTTCTTTATCTTTTCATGGTAGTCTATTGGAAAATACCCATAACTCATTGTTATTTGGATCTTCCACTCTTTGACGCCTTTCTAGGGCTCTCACTAGAGACTTTCTACTTATTTTCAATGTTTTTCTTATCTTTCTAAAAAGTCAAAATTTCTTCATTTGAGAGCTTACTATTGTTAATGTAAGTACATGTCATGTGACATTACTATCTTTCATGCATGATGTAGAACCCACACTCTCATATTCAGTCATTAGATTCTTTACAATAGATTTTTCACTTGACTCATCCATCATTCTTAGCCCGAGAATCTTCATGATGGGCCTAAATTTCAGATTTCTCATCATTTCAACAAATAGTTGACATCGTCCTGTCATGCTTAAATTCTCAAAAAATGATCTCCAAATACGATTAGCATTTCTTTGACAAGTACGCTTGGGAATCTTGTCAGGCATTGCTTGAAAAATGTTAGTATCAATATCAATCAAATATTTTGGCTTTCTATAAATAATTCTAAGAGCATCAAAAATATTATGTGTGAATTGCATACCATCTTGAGTGCCTTCAACATGATACAATTGTGTACCTCCACTTTGGGATGTAGACTATGGTGTGCCTTCAACATGAAACAAGGGGGTGCATACACCTCGAGATGTAGACGATGGTGTGCCTTCAACATGATACAAGGGTGTGCCCACACCTTCGAAAGAAGACAATGTTGTGCCTCCAACATTGGATGATGATGTCTCTTCAACTTAGGAACTCATATATGATGTGTCTGCATCTTCATAATTGAATTGTCTTGTTGCACGCAAGTTTCTCATTCGTTGTCTTTTTATTTCCAATTCCAATTCTCTCTTACTTTGTATTGATGTTTCATGTTCCTCATCCAAAGAAAAATATTCTTCTATGGTATCCAAATTTTTTGATCACGAAGTTGTCTCATTCTTTCCCTTTTCTTCTCTTTGTCTCTTTCATGCTCTTCCGATGTTTAAGTATTTTCTCATTTTTTCAGCATGATAATGATTTATACATATGAATTGATTAAAATAAATTGATTACAATTATATCAAATTATGTATTCAACAAGTCTATATCATACCAATTATAAACCAAAAGACTCTTTATTCACATTTCACATGTAAAATATTAAAAAACTTACCTCAATCGATAAATTTTGGTGAAGAATGATTGAATTTCACAATTCGATGTTAATTTTTGAACAAAAAGATGGTGCAAATTGATAGAATATGCTTCTTTGTCACCTTCAAGACCATGAAAAGAGAATATTTGTTAGATAAAACATAGAAACTAGACAATATAAAGAAAAAGTGAGCCTCTTTTAGGAGATCTTTAACACATAAGACCATTTTTTTAGTCTTACATAGCACGCATGCGCCCTATGAAAAAACACAAAAATGTAGTCCATATGCTTGCATAGCATGCAAGTGCTATAGGGTGTACACCCTATAGCACGTGCGCCCTATGCAAAACTAGAAAGAGAGAGAGAGATAAGGGAGATAGAGAGGGTGAGAGAGAGAGAAAGAAGGGAGAGAGAGAGAGAGAGAGAGAGAGAGAGAGAGAGAGAGATCCTAAGGCTTGTATTTTCTTTGGAGATCCAACCCAAAGACTTGGAGGATTCAAATAGGTCTAAGACATGTTTTCCAGTAGACATACAAAAGATGACAACTTTTTTTGTGTGCTCTTCATTAGGTTTACTCATGCTTCAATAATGTAAAAATCAGATGACGTGATATTGCAGATCTCTCTATTAGCTATCTAAGCGTATAATTTATTTTTAATTCTGATTATATTAAGTTTTTCATCTCTAATTTCTTTTGTGTGTATGTCTATTTTTTGTAAAAAACCAACATGTAGTATTTTGGGCATAGATTTTGGTTCATTCATCGAATTTTGTAGAAAGTTACATTTTTAGAAACTAGACTCCATTCTACACACTTAAAAAAAATAAAAATGATTTTCAATTAGTTTTAAACGATTTCTAGGGAGAGCACACATAAATTTCATGTTTTTAGGATGTGTGCACTTCGTAAATTCATCAAAAATTACACATTCATCAAAAAATTAGCAAAAAACTCCAGGATAAACTATGTGGTGTTAGCTAACTTCTCACCGAAATGATTAAAAAAATTCAAAAAAAAAGTTAACATTTTAGGGGGAGCACGCCAGACGCTATGTTATGTTTTTTCACAAAAAAAATGACCACTTTTTGTGCTCCCCCTTTTTGAAGGCCTTAATCTGCACCATTTTCAAAATAAATTAGTAGTTTAGGAACTAGATTCAGAGTATTACAACTCTTGTTCTTTTCTCATCTTAAAATTTTGAGTCTAACTATCTTCTATTTCTTGTTGAAGTTCAAAGTTTTCTGATTTCAGGAAAAAAGTGGCATCTTATACCCCCTTTTTGGTCCCCCATCTTTGTGCACTTAGCCAATGGGTGAAGGTGGAAACAATCCTTGGAGATGCCATACTCAAACAACAATAATTCCTCTTTCTCAAATACAATATACCTTCACAAGTCTCAACCCAAACAAGTTAAGTCATCTCATAGAGCACAATTCATCTCCCCTTATGGCCCCCAATAGCAACACAAGTAGGCTTCATGCATGCCCATACATCCATTCTCTACACAAAATATTTTCCCAACCGATCCCTTCACCCCAAGACTCTCAAATCCACCCAAGGATGAATGTAGTCTTGCAATCCCATGACATTCATACAACAAAACATAGAGAAAACAAAAATATACTTCATGTAAACAATTTGAAAGCATAACACAACATTGTCTCACAGTAATTCAACTAAACATTACATTTACATAAACAAGACTTCCATGAAAGATGAACTTACCTTCCTTCAAGAATATGAAAATAGTGAATTTGATGGAGAGCTCAATCTTTCCTTCCCTAGCTTACCCTTTCCCCTTCTCTAAGCCACTAGATCTTCCAAGGTGAAATCCTCCTCCAAAACCAAAAATACATAAGGTAGAAGTGTTCTTTCTTCCTAGTCTCTTTTTCCTATAAGAAAAACATTCCTTCTCTTTCCTACCCTCATCCCAAGGTAAGGTAGATACCTTGGTTCTTTCTAACTTTCCACATGCCCCTAACTAAGGAATGGAAGGCAGATCAAGACATAGGGAAATGAATTAACCTTGAAAACATAACCAATTTCACCACTCTCATAGAAAGCTGTCTTTGAGAGGCCTTTTAGAAGCTTTGGGTGAAGAAAAGGGTAAAATTTGATCCCCAAACCTATGCACATACCTTGGGGTACTTAAAACTAACCCTAACCCCTCCCTAGGGCTCAATTTAACCCCTCAAAAACCCATGTGAAGTTAACTCAAAAAAATAGGAAGTGATGTGACTCTTGCCTTGGTTCAACTTTCCACTTAAGCATGCCAACACATAACACTAGTGTCAAGTGACACAACAAAAGAAAGTACACATCACATCACTAAATTACACACATGGCATGCCTAATGGATATTCACATTAACATTTACATATTTAAATTTACATCAAATTATGCACTTAAAAACATTAACAAATAACATTTACTCATGCATCACATTTACAAAATTAAAATCACATAACAACGAGGTTGTTCTCTTCCTAGAGTCGACCTTGGCCAAATACTATTTTTCCATTGATCCATCCTTCTTTCCCTGCATTTAAAACCATGGTCATAATCCTACACACTCGATACAGATATTAGTACCACATGAAATCATCACATATATAATCATATCGAAAGAGAAACATGATCTATAATAACATTCAAATACAAGTATATTGATAAACTGCATTTCATGATTTCAACATATACATAACCATATTGTATCCTATTTCTATAAGCATCTTAAGTAAGTTTAGTTTCACTTAAACAAGTAACCCTAAGTCAAATGCAGAACTAATTCATTAGGAAATCAACATCATAACTATCTCGATTCCTATTCCATAAGATAACATAAATCAAAATGTAGAATTCAGAATTCAATTATCTATTTATATCATAAAGTCAGGATGAATCTAACATAAGCATATAAGGGTACGTCTAACATCATCATCCACATAAATATGTAAAATCATCACATAATGTCTAATGATAAGAATTCATAATCAAAATAGGTCTAATATCATCATAATAATGTATCATCTAGATAGTCCACGTGTGAAAACAACAGTCGAGCTAAGATGGGTCGGGGTAGGACCTCACATCCTCCCCTCTAGGCATGAACTTCCTCCTGAAGTTCATTGAAATAGATGGGGATATTGAGCTTTCCAAGCATGGCATAATATATACTAGAATAGAGATTGAAGATGAGAAAAGGTCTATACTCCTTTATTAAAATTTAATTAAAAGGAACTCTAATGTTTATATAAATAATTCATTAATTTTCCAAGAGTACTAAAGATTTCAACATAATTCTAGGTTAAGTTGTAATGCTATTTTTACGTTGGCCAATATATTGGCCACATATATTGTTCTCATAAAAATAACATTATCAAGTTTTAAATTAATGAACTAGTTTTTAACTAAAAAATTAAATTAAACTTTATGAACCACTTTAATCTTAATTCAATTAATCTGCAAGACTATTGTAATGCCCCGAAATACTAGGGTTAGAGAAAGTTATTAGGGGTAGAAGGACGTTAATAAATGTCAGATTTAAAATATATTGAATGTACCCCTCGATTAAAAATATAATTTTATTTAAAATTCATTAAGCATTATTAATGTACACACTAGGGTTTTAAATTAATAAATACTAAAATTTCTATTCAGAAGTTATTATTATAAAATATTAGGGCAATTAATTCACCTAAGTCCCTAATAGGGATTTTAATGAATAAACTAATTCTCCATTAATTCAATTATTAAAAGAAGATAAAAAGGTCAATAATATAATAATAATAAGCATTTAATTTCCCAAAACTTTAATAAGACATTGGATAAATCCAAATAATATTAAATTAATTAATTCATAAATCTCAAATTTCAAAATGATACTAAAATAATATAAAGGTTCATTAAATGAAAATTCCAACATTTACAACTTTAAATAATTTTAAAATTGCATCTAATAACAAATATCAAGAAAAGAATCTCACTAATTAATTAAAAAATCACCATTACATAATTCCAATAGAAAATTAAATAAAACAATAATTAAATCAATAAATATAAATTTCCTCTAATCTAAAAGAAATGGCCAAGAGAATTAATAAATCACTTAACTTTAAAAAAAAAAATCAAATCTCATTAAAAGGCAAAAGACAATTTATAAAAAAAAAGAAAAAATAAATTCCCACAAAAGACATTAAAAAAAATCCACTAAAAAGGTATTTTAGCATTTCAAAATAAAGTTAATATTTCTTTTATTAAATATTTAAATTGAATTATGCCTCACTTGATAATAAAACCCAATATTATTTAATTTTCTAAAACACAAATCACTAATAAGACTATTACAATTCAACAATAATTTAATTTAAAATTAAAAGTGAAAAAGTCACTCAACATAATATAATAAAAAAAAGTTGTACTAAACGTCATTCAATTTCCAATTAAACAATAATGATAGTCCCCTAATACAAACTAGGGTAGGGATCTATAAAGTCGTTGATTTAGGATATATTAAGTTTTAGGGAACATACCCCCTTGAAAAGAATGTATTTTGTAATAACAATTCAAATTAAGATATTAATATATTCCCTATAAAATTTTAAATGAATTAACTAATTTCCCATAAAACCAAATTATTAAAAGGGAATATTAAGGTCATTTTATAAATATTAAACAAATAAATTACCCCTTAATTTAAAACAAATAATAGAATATACCCTTTTTAAATTCTCAAGTCTCAACTTAATACAAAACGATTTAGAAACCAAAGAATAATTTAAATATTTTATTCAAAGTTAAGTACCTTTTAATTTAAAAATACCCTTTCCGCCAAGATAAAAGGATTTATTTCCGATCAAAAAAAGATAAAAGGATTTATTTGATACTAGATTAAATGAAATAACATCACTATTAATTTTAAATTAAAACATAACCCACTAAATAGAATAATTCATTTCGACATTATTTAAATCAAAATTAAAAATGTTATTCATCAATTCACTTAATCAAAAATAATAAAGGAAGGCTTATGGAGAGAGAATAAAGTTAATACAAGAGAATAAAAGAAATAAAATATGATCAATTAAAAGGGGGATGATTTCAAAGTGGGAATACCTAACCCTAATTCATATTTAGGGTTAGGCCCCACTTTAAAGCCCTCTCGAAACTCTAATCTGGTCATTTGCAGGTGCATGAATGAGCCAGAGACTAAGGGGTTGCTATGAGGAGAAGATTTTTGTTCTCACGTGAGAACATGTGTGCATATACACACCTATGGTGTGTATATACACATGTATTTTTTGGTGAGAATATGTGTATCCATCATACAAGGGTTTCTTCACACCCTTCATGGAAAAGATTCACATTAAGGTAAAAATCAAAAGATAATTTCATTAGTCTAAAAATCTATATTTTTTAAAAAGAAAAATAAACTATTAGAAAGAACTGCAATATGTTTCCTTTTTTCTTTATAACAAACTAGGGTTTCATTTTTATGTATGCATTGTTTAAATATTATATATAATTTTATAGATATTTTTTGAAACAAGGGTTTTAAACCCTGTGAAGGGCTTGGATCGGTAGTTGAAACCAGCCTCGACCCAACCCTTAGCACTCTGCCCCAATGCGCGCTGTGGTTTCGGTAGTCGTAGTGGCCTGAGACATTACTGAGGCCGTGGCCGCACACTAGTGGACACTGCGCTACCGACCACTGCGTGTGGAGGTAAGGGGGGTCTCGGCTCCAACCGAACCCCCATATTTTATTATTATTTTTTTTTTTTGAAAAATTTTTGTTTTAAAATTTTTTTTAAAAAATTGCTGTGTAATTTTTTTTTAAAACTTTATCTATAACCTTAAAAAAAACTATGTTATACTGTCCATAATTTCATTTTTTTTTATAAAAAATGTTATCCTGTTAACATTTTAAAAGTTAATGTTCTATATTTTTATATATATATAATAAATATATATAAATATTCTACACTGAATATATATATATATATTTTTATTTTAAGTTTTGGACTTCATCTGTCAAAATACAAAGATCTCAATTGAGGGATTAAATAAACATGTATTTAAAAACAAGGACAATAACATGGAAAATATACATTAGATTATATATATTTATACTCTGTGACTATATATATATATATATTCTATTTCATATTTTCCACTAATTTTTATGCAAATAAACATTTAGAATCTCAAGTTTAAAGAAATAAAATTGTAAAATGCATATCAGTATTTTATTGTATTTCAAACACAATTTTTTGACTAATTGGGGAACATGAATTAATAAGTTTAACATTTACATTTATTATAGATATTCTGTTTGCAACTGTTTTGTTGCAGGTTCTTGCATGTTTCCTAATTGTAATTAATAGATTACTTTGACAGTAGATAAATAAATGCATTGCAACTTATATCTAATTCTATAAATAGAAATTACTACTTTTATGAAAAAGAATAAAGACATATAAATGTACACAGTCTTATAGTATTTCTTTTTTTCAGATTCATTAACTTAAGTAATGCAGAAATTTAAATAATTATGAATTACTATATTTTCCTCATAACAAAAATGAAACTAATAATCAAGATTATATACAGATTCATTTGTGCAGATCCATGATAAATTCCTATTTCTAGAAAAATTTACAATCAGTGAGTTGAAAGACATATTGGGTCAAGGTTCCTAGAGCTGAAACCCCGCTTTGATACCAAAATGTAATGCCCAAAAACTGTTGGGACAAAATCAAATCTCATTGAAAGGAAAAAGACAATTTAAAACAAAAATAGAAAAATCAAATTCCCACAAAAGACATCTAAAAAAATCCACTAAAAAGGTATTTTAGCATTTCAAAATAAGGTTAATATTTCTTTTATTAAATATTTAAATTGAATTATGCCTCACTTGACAATAAAACCCACTATTATTTAATTTTCTATAACATAAATCACTAATAAGACTATTACAATTCAACAATAATTTAATTTAAAATTAAAAGTGAAAAAGTCACTCAACATAATATAAATAACCCTATTAAAGGTGAGGACACACTATCCGAGAGCACAATGCTCAAATGGTGAAGGCTGCAACCTTCTGCACAACAAATACACACTATATTTCGATCTTGGTGAACTATAAATTAGACCTGCTATCTTGATCTGTTCTAATAAATAACAAGAACTCTCTCCTACTTCACATAGATCTTCAACTGATGATTGATATGGCTTTACTGGCTCAATACTTTGGAACCTTCTTATTTTTCTTTCATCATTTTCTCTCTCAACGATCACAACAGACCGACTATAAGTAGCCTTCTCCAAAAGATATAATCAAGTCAGCCTATCAGAACCTTCTTGAAATCATATTAAGGAAACAATACAACTCTTCAACAACATCTCCAATGACTATACTAAGCACACAACACAAATAGGACTGTGCAACTCAATATGAGTAGATGCATCGCTTCACACTGTCAACTCCATCAAATTAACTAAAATTTTACTCTCAAGCTGAAATATGTTATGCGCTCTTAACCATCTCATAATAAAACACGAAACCAAAAATGCATACCATAATGATAGGCACAACTACTGAAACAATATAGATACTATTGGCTCTCAACAAATAATCATCTGAAATTGTAATTGGAAAATAGAAACATCATAAATCAACATTAACTCAATAACTAACTCTGCGTCTATGAACATAGCTTCATAATTATGTCTACAACATAAAAATAAATGTGCAAGTCTCCATCATAACCATACTGAGAATTACATACAAAACTTTTCTTGCAACACTGTTTGGAACACTGCTGTTACAAACAACTGCACAACTATCTGCATTCAAAATCAACCTTTGTGTCTATGATATCATGCTGATAACATATCCATACAACATATGCTCAAGGCTCTCTGCATATAACTTTAATGCACGCATCTTACCATATGTTGTCATAAATGACAAACATATAGTCAACACTGGCTTGTTGGCAAATCTCCAACACCTTTTTGGAGGGCCTTAATGGTGATCTACACCTTCCCATGGGCAAAATCTAGCCCCTAACTCAAGGTACCCCCATAGGGTTAGCTAATTTTGGCCAAAAATACACTCTAGGGTCACTTTTAACCCCTCTAAAGTACCACTTAAGCTTCAATTCGAATTTCAACTTGATGTGATCCCTACAAGACATCTACATGCAAGTGGGATTGATAAAATATCCTATTGGGCTGGGGAATTCTTGCCAAACCCTAACTGACATGTCACTATCCACATGGACATTACAAGTGTCAAGTGACACCATAAGATACACATCACATTCACAAATGACATGTCCAATTAACAACATGAATTTAATCTATCAACATACATACAAATTAGGTTTACAAACAAAAATCTCATTACAATGAGGTTTCAATCTCTTCATTAGATTAAACCTTGGCTTACTCAATTTCACATATGTTTAGCCCTGATTCTCTGAATAATTCCATGGTTTACTTTGCTGCACACTAAATTTGAGCATCAATAGTTCAAGGTAATAAAATCACATGTAAATATATATACAACTCATAATTTGCAAACGTTAGTCAATATGTAGAATCCAATTTCTAATTACAATTTTCATTAAATTAGTGCTCAACATAGTGTTTGCATAATTCTAGCATCATAACATATTATCTGTGCTATTTCTTAAACTTTAAAGCATAATCCATGAATTAGTCAAATATAATCATGATCAAGTCTTTCTTATCAAAACACATTTCTAAGCATGTATAACCAAAATTAAAAATATGTTCTAGGTTCTAATCCACATCATAAATATATCCAACATAATATAGTCATCATCATAAAACATAATAACATGAGTCATTGTCACATTGATCAGATAGTGTATTAAAATATCAAATCATAAAGTATTAAAATGCAAATGTATCAATAATTCTATGATGGGTCGGGGTGAGGCCTCACATCCTCCCCCTCTAGGCATGAACTTTCTCCTGGAGTTCATCAAAAAGGTATGGGTACTATGATCTCATCTGTGTTGCATCCTTCCATGAAGCTATGACCTCATCATAACAATCCCACTAGACCCTAACCTGGTCCAACTCTCTACCTCTAAGTGCTAGGGTCCCTCGGGCTAAAATGAAAATGGGCTCCAAGGCTATCTGCCCATTTGAATCCACCTGCAAGACATCCCAATCTATAATGTGAGACTCATCATAAATATATTTCTATAACACAGATACATGAAATAGATCGTGGATGCATGATAGGCTTGGTGGAAAATCTAGACGATAAGCAACTGGTCCTATCCTCTCCAAGATCTCAGAAGGTCCAACAAAGCAAGTTGCTAACTTAGATCCCATTCCAAAATAGATTGTACTCTTATGCAGATGCACTCTCAAGAAAACTCTGTGTTAGACCATATACTATCGATCAACCCTCTTCGCATTTGCATATTTCTTCTACCTATCCCGTGCCTCTCTAAGACACTGTCTAATCAAAATCACCTACTGCTCCATATCTCTGACCAATTGAGGTCCAATAGATACTCTATCCTCAATCCTGTCCCAACTCAATGGTGCCTGCATGGTCTACCGTACAAGGCCTGATATGGTGGCATACCTATAGAGGAATGATTCCCATTATTATAGGAAAACTCAACCAGATGAAGGTATTCCTTCCACTTGACTTGATGGTCCATCACATACATGCACAACATATCCTCTAAAACTTGATTAACCCTCTCTATTTGTCCATCTTTCTGAGGGTGGTATGTTGTACTGAAATTGAGCCTAGTGCCCAATGTTTCCCGAAGCTCTCTCCAAAAGGAAGATGTAAAAAGTGAATCTCTATCTGAGATGATCTTACGAGGAATGCCATGAAGTATCATAATGTCTCACAAGAAAACTTGTGCCACCACTGGTGCTATGAATTTGGTACGAATAGGTGAGAAGTGGGTGACTTTGGTCAATGTGTCAACCATCACCATGATGGCATCATGGTGAGAAGAGGACATAGGGAGACCAATAATGAAGTACATGGAGATAGTATCCCACTTCCACTCAAGTATCTCAAGTGGCTATAGGAGTCCACTTGGATGATTGTGCTGTGCTTTCACTCTCTGACACTCTAGGCATCTAGCAACTATACTAGAAATCCACAATCTCATGCCTAGCTAATGATAAAACTACCTCAAATCGGCATGCAACTTCTTAACTCCTGGATGAGCTACATAAGGTGCTTCGTGAGCCTTGAGCACAATAAACTCTCACAAATCACTAGTAGAAGGTACATAGATGCATCCCCTATGATGTAGTAGGCCATCAAATTCCAGTGAATAGTATGAAAACCTCCCCTCAAGAGGTCTCTGAGAATGGGTAAACTAACAAACCTCTATATACAACCCATCCTCTGGCAAGTGATGCAAAATGCACTCTCTCAAATCGATACTAGAAGTAATAGATGAGAGCTCATTTTGCCTCCTACTCAAGGCATCTACAATTACATTCTCTTTCCCCTTGATATAATGAACATCAAAATCATACTCACATAAGAACTTCATCCATCTCCTTTGCCTAGCATTAAGATTAGGCTGCGTAAAAATATACTATAGGCTCTCGTGGTCTGAATAAAGCTCAAATTGGTGGCCTAGAAGAAAATGACTCTTTCTCACTAAAGCATGAACCACCGTTGTGAGCTCTAGGTCATGAGTAGGGTAATTAAGCTCATGAGTCTTTAGCTTCATAGACTTGAAAGCTATGGGTCGACCATCCTACATAAGGACTGCTCCTAAACCATCCAATGAAGCATCAGTGCATACAACAAATTTTGCTGAAGGATTTGGCACTACTAAAATCAGTGCACTAGTGAGGGTTCTCTTGAGCTCCTGGAAAGCTCTCTCACATTTCTCTGTCCACTCATACTTCTTCCCCTTTCTCTAAAGGGAAGTGATGGGATGAACTACTCTAGAAAACCCTACCATGAAGTGTCTATAATAACCTGCTAGGCCCATAAAAATCCTGACCTTAGTGACATTGGTGGGTGTTGGCCAATCCATAATGGCTCTAATCTTTGATGGGTCCATAAAGATCCCATCTCTAGATATAACATGACCAAGATAATGCACCTTGGGTCTAAAGAAAGCACACTTTGACAGGCTACCATATAAATGATTCTCTCTCAAGAGGTGCAAAACCTATCTCAGATATTCCTCATGCTCCTCCTCATCGTGAGAATATATCAAAATGTCATCAAGAAACACTACCACAAACTTATCCAAGAATGTACGAAATACTTTGTTCATGAGGCTCATGAACACAGCTGGAGCATTCATGAGGCCAAATGACACCATAGTGAACTCATAGTGACCATACCTCATATGAAAAGTAGTCTTATGGATATCACTCTCCACAATCCGCAACTAATGGTACCCTGATTTCAGATCTACCTTCGAGAATACTCAAGCACCCTATAACTGATCAAATAAATCATCGATCTTGGGGAGTGGGTATTGGTTCTTAATTGTTACTTTATTCAGCTTCCAATAGTCAATGCACAACCTAAGTGATCCATCCTTCTTCTTTACAAAAATCACTGGTGCGCCCCAAGGTGATACACTAGGTCGGATATGCCCTTTCTCCAAGAGCTCTTCTAACTGAATCTTGAGCTCACTGAGCTCATGTGTGGTCATCCTGTAAGGTGCTCTAGATACAGGCTCAGCTCCTGGCACAAGGTCTATATAAAAATCAACTTCCCTAGGTGGTAGCATACTAGGTAGCTCAGAAGGAAAGACATCTACAAACTCCTGAAGGATAGGATAATCCTTGAGTGATGGCTGCCCTTCTAAATTCTCATCTCTATCATTGATGGTGATGGCAAATAATTGACATCCCTTTCGCATGCATTGTCTAAGCTGCATAGTGGAAATCATGCAAAGAGATACGGGTCTTTATACCCCAAATATCACCATAGGAGTGTCATGATCATCAACATACTCAACCCTCTTCTATCAACAATCCATCTTGGCATTATGGGAATATAGCCAATCCATGCCAAGGAATACATCATAAGATCCTAGAGGGGTAATGTGGAGATCAAACATCATGGTTATGTCACCAATATGAATCTGACAACTACAAACTAAGGAAATAACCAACACTCTAGCTTTTAAGGCTAACTTGACCTCCCAACTAACCTCTTGTCTAACTACCACTAGCCCGTAATGCTCCACTACATAAGGAGATATAAAGGAGTATGTGGCTCCTGAATCAAACAAGATAGACATACTGATACCCTGAATCATACTTGTGGCCTCAATGACTGTGGCTTGATGCTCTATGTAGCAATTATCAACCATTGCAAATACTCTATGAGGTCTACCCATATTGCCTACTGTCAGCTCTGAAGTAGCTCCTCTTTGATTGCATGCTGCCTATCCTTGTGGGAACTCTCTCGCTAGGTGTCCCATAGCACCACAAGTGTAACAAGGACCATGTGTCTGTATCTGAACTCCCTAAGGCCTAGACTATTGCTAACCTCTAGTCCTACTAGATCCATTGTATCTACCCCTAGAGGACTGTTGAGTCCTAGCTAGCTGTGTGTAAGGGGCCTATGCCCTCTGATCCTGTCGAGGACCCTGAGACTACCATTGTTTGGGCTTAGAGCCCTTTTGTTCCTGAGATGATTTGTGCCTAGAATCCTACTATGGTCGCTGCTGAGACTATTGGCCCTTAAAGGACCCTGCTGAATGACTCTAATTCCCCTTCCAAAGGGGTCTCTACCATCTTGATGAATGGGTGGAGTGGTTTTAGTTTTGAGACCAATCCTTGTAGTCTCGTGTCTTGCTATGAATATCCTTGGCCACTAATGACCTCTGAAATGCCTCTCTGAAGGTGGTAGGAAAAGCTAGATGAACTGGCCCCTGAAGAGATGCATTAAGACCCTTGATGAAGCAATGCATACGTAGCTTCTCATCCTTTATGTAGTCCACATAAGGAAGAGGCTCAAGCAATCTACTCTCGTACTGCATCACAGTAAGGCATCTCTATTGGAGGTCATGGAACTCCTCAATTTTCCACTGTCTAAAGTTTTTTGATAGGTATCTTTCTCTGAATCTATTGAGAAAAGACTCCCGTGTGAGTGTATCTATATCATCACCACCCATGGCCTCCTCCTACTGCCACCAAGTGGAGGCTCCCTCTTGAAGGAGGTGAATGGCGAGTCTCACCTTTAGATTTCTCCCTTAGGAATGCAATCCAAAGTATCACTATAAACTCAAAGGCCATGCCTCTACTCCAACACCATCAATAGCTCCTAAAAGTAGAGGTGGCTGGAGTCACAATAACTCCCTGATATGATCCCCGATGTCACTGGTCTCTCTCTCAACTACATGAGCACCCAAGTCATGAGGGTGCTCTATCTATTGTATAGACTCAACCTCAAAATCTATGTGGCCCTCACATTGTCTAGGTGGAGGGATCCTACTTCTCTCTCTAGTAGTTGTCACATGGCCCTTTGAGGGCTTCTGCTATACCTCCTACACTACAGGTGGTAATCTCTGCTGGATGATGCCTACTAGATTTTGTAATATAGCTAAGATGTCCTGGTTCAGATTAGGAGGTGGCTCCGGTGGGGGAATTTGAGATTCCCTAGGAACCTTTGCCTCCTTCTCCCGATCCATATGTACTGAAGGGGTGTGCCTATGCCCTCATCCATGCCTATGACCATTTTGTGTGATGATATACATCTTACACAATAGTGAGAAGTTATAAGTGAAATGTGAAGGGTTTAAGGTCCTAGTGTTGAAAACTATTATCTGATACCAAATGTCATGCCCAAAATATACCATGCAAAAATGCAATAATTTTTTTTTAAAGCAAGGAACATAAGGGGAACCATGCAAGGGGCATCATGGTCAATGAGGTCATGTGGTGATCCCACACACATACCCTAAGTTGACCAACCTCCCTCTACAACATGGATAGGGTTGCCTAACCCTAAGTGTTGCCGTCAAATGAACAATGACATCAATGGAGAATAAGCTTATGAAAATATTAGGGTAAGTTTTTATAGCATACATGAGACAGTCACGAATAGAAGTTTTCAGGTTAGGGGAAAAATTACTAGACATCATTCCCTACAGTTTCTAGCTCCACGAGAGAGAGATGGTCAACATTGGGTTTTGACCGATTTCTGGTCTTATCTTTGAGAGTAAACACTCCCATACGGTTAATATGATACTAACGTGAATGGTCACCTAGGTTAAAATGGGAGCGTTCACAAAAAGAGAACTCGCTTGATAATGAAAATATTCATTTAGCTTGGTATGTTGGTTAGGGGTTTTATGAGGTTCAATTTAGTAAACATTGAACATTTCATTTAAAATTGTAAACGTTACTAAAAAATTTGATCTCACATTTTCTAATTCCATAAAATTACACTTATACGATAAATTCATATAACCACTTAAAAGTTTATTTTGTAATTAAAGATTAAAATGATGATTCTTTTCATAAAAAACCCAATACAAATGTCTTAATAATAATAATAATAAAAAGTTGTTGAATACTAAATTTATGTCTTTAGAAGGATTAGAAAGGTAATAATTAATCCGTTGTAAATCAAGTCTAGGAAATTAAATCTATAATAAATTAACTATATATCACCAATTCTATTAAACACGTTTTAAATTAAAGATAAATTTATTATAACGGTTTTTAAACAAAGAAAATAAATAATGTTATCGAGCTAATAATCAAATAATGATATTATTATTTAAACATAAAAATTTTAGTGTCAAATTTTAAATAATAACACAGTAATGAACAAAACTAAATAAAATAATAAAAAAAATAAAAACAAATAATAAAATTAATAATATTCATTTTTAAAAAAAAAGCACTAACCTTTTTAAGTCCCCGAGGGGACTGCATTGTGGGGCCTGCTTGCCCAATAGTGTGGTATCCTGCAGGGCAGGGCCCGCACTACCTTAGCAGGCGGGTACCCTGCCTTGGCAGGGCTGCCAACTTGCCATGTGTAGGGTGGCCGCCAAGGGGGTGTGGGGACCACCCCCACCGCCCTAACTTTATTACTATATATTTTTTTTAAAAAATAATTTTTTTAAAAACCTCTACTTACCAATTCGCTTGAGGTATATAAATATTTTTAATTAATTGAATTTTATTTAAGTTTAATTAAGTATTTTTGAAATTAGAAATGATAGTTTTGTATTATTTTGTTTTAAAAAAAAGTCCTTTATGGGGCCTTTTGGGGTGGCGACCGAGGAGGGTCCCACCCAGTGATTAGGCTCTAAAGGTGGTTTAACAAGGGCTTTAGTTAATATGTAATTTTTTAAGACAAGTGGTCCCCTTTTGGATTATTTTATTGACTATGGCATTTTGGAAATTGTATGGGGAATTTTTTTCTTTCCCCATACAATTTCCAGAGACCTGTAGGTCTCTATTGGCCATTTTATTTTGGTCTTATACTTAGTCTAGTTCTTTTTTTTTGTTTTTTTCACTTAGTTGTTTATTCATTTGATTTTTTTTTAAAGCTATAAACAATGGAAATTAAATCTCTTTTTTTTGAATGCATATTAAGATTTAAGTAATCTCCATAGATTTTCCCAAATAACATTTAGATAAAATTTTCTACTCATTACAAACAACAAATTAACAACCTTTTATTTCTCTATTGATTTACATTCACATGGTAAAGCTTAAGTCTTTATGCTATTTAACAAGACTAGTACATTCTTTCCTTCCCTTTTATTATTGTCAAACCAACTTGATATACATTGACACAAGTTTACAATCAAATAATTTCATGATAAAAACTATTACATACATCCATTTCCATATGAACACATAGCATATAACTTTGAATGAGGTTACATTTCTCCCATACAAATTCCAAAATGAAACAATGCATTTCTCTCATAGCTCAAATACATAAGTTTTACAACATTATAACTATAAGGTTTGGGATTTTCTCCCTTGAATGAAATCAACAACAAAACTACATTTCTTTTACCAAAATGACAACAAAAAGGAGATTTCCCAAGGCCTTTCCACATGAACATGTCCACCAAAACCTGCAATAAAAGGAGCATACCATGGAGAGCTCACCTCCCATCCAAGGTCTCAAAGAGACCACCTTCGAGCTTGAAGAACCAAGGCCAAATGGATATACACAATCAAAAAGGCTCACAAACATACATGCAACAACTACAATAACTCCCAAACCATGGCTTCACAAAGGGATTCCTATAATCCATTGAAATAGGGTGAAGGTGGGCTTTTCCAAGGATGAGAAAGCCATACAATTTTCATTTTCCAACAAGATTATTTCCATGCCTTCCAAAGGCTACTTTATCATCTCTTCCATACACAATATTTTTGTCATTTCCATCCCCAAAATGCAAGGTTTTACAACATGGATTCATGGAGCCCATTGTTAGGAATAACAGTCCACAATACAACTGAGAGGGGGGGTGAATCAGTTGTATGATATAATTTTAAACTTTAAACTTTAAGCTTATTAATATCAGATCCAATGAACATAATGAATGCCAACACAATAAATCAATATTTTGGTTATAGGGAAACCCTATTAAAGGTAAAAACCCCAGTGGGAATTAGCACCCACTAATGATGTACTAAGAGTATAATAATCCTTGTTAGAAGATATAGCTCTGTCAGGAGCTTATTGAAACATTACAGTACATAGTCCTTGTTAGAGGATACACCCTATTAGGAGTCAAGAATAATAGAGGGCTCACTGCCCAAGGCTCACTGCCCAAACAAGGTTAAATCCACCTTCAAAACTCACTACTTCACAACTAGTGTATATGAAGAAATACACAATCTTTTGAGCTGTTTGTCAGCAAATTGTCTTTGCTTGATTAGTTCCAATGAAGTCCACTAGTAATCCTATGCTCTACATATAGAAAACACAAGTTCACAACCTTCACAACCTCCTTATATCACACATATCCCATCTATGTCTTTTCCAAAGAAAAGACCTTTCATTTATACCTTATTACATTTTACCAAGATCAGGTCGGCCCATAAGGCTTTCCTAATTACAAAAAAATACATAAACCCTTTCTAAGATACACACAGTATCTAAAACAAGTTTACAATGATTTCATTACAACAATTAAGGACTGACATCCTTGATTTATGCTTGCCAAACAAAACACATGCTTCATTCCTTGAGTCAGCTTCAGAATAAGCCATCACCAGAGCACACGCCAAAGATGACATTGCCAATCACTCCATACCTTACACTGACCAATGAACATTGGTCAGTACCTATTCCATCATCCTTCAAGTTTTCATACCCTGAATCCAATCCCTCTGAAAGATATATGAAAAACTCAGAGACTAACTCTGTCAAATCTCACTGTCATAGTCTAGTGATCGGTCTTTACCAAAACAATTGTAACTCTCTTAATATGCAATACTTAATGATGCAATCATAGATATGAGATCACAACATCCACTTGAACTCTCATCTAACTTTGTAGAATTTGAAACATCTATACACTAACCATACACTGTGACTACCAGTCTAGTTCCTTCATAAAAGCATATGTTGACATCAATGACAAAACAAAAATGACAACACTCTGAGTGTCCACTCAGTAACATAGTGATTAAACATATTACATGTCTCAATCACCACCCATGCATTAGCAATATCCAATAATCTCCCCCTTTGGCATTGATGTCAACATATGGGAAAATCTTATCCCAAACTTATATCAATCCAAAGTCCTTCAACTGAACAATCTCCCCAAACAGTAGAGATTTTCTTATAGCAACACTCCCCCTTTGAAAGCAATGGCAAAGGGTACCATGAGCCTTCAACTGCCTTCACATATAAACTTTCTTCCATGATCACTCCCCTTGAGGAGTACATCCCTACATCCAGTCTAGAAAATGATAAGGCTCTGAATACTTTTGGACTGATGCATTTCCGCATCAATTAGTTCTGACTAGGAGGGGCCTAAAATCCCAACATACCTCTGAGATATTCAAAGGTATCTTTCAATAGTGGCTTTGTGAAGATGTCTACAATCTGCTCTTTTGTACTGATATATTCTAATTTGATTTATTTTTGTGCCACCTTGTCTCTCAAGAAGTTACACTTGATAGAAATATGTTTAGTTTTGGAATGCATCACTAGATTCTTTGACATGTTTACTATACTGGTGTTGTCACAATGAATAACCACAGGCTCTTCAAAATTTATTCCAATGTCTTTCAGCATTTGTTTCATCCAAATAATCTGAGTGTAGTTTATAGCAACAACAACATACTCTGATTTAGCAGTAGATTGTGCTATACAATCTTGTTTCTTACTTAGCCAAGAAACCAACTTTTTCCCAAGGAAAAATGCAACACCACTGGTACCTTTTTTATCATCAATATTTCCTGCCCAATCAACATTAGTATAGGCATGAAGTTCAAAGCTATCATTCTTGTCATACCATAAACCATAGTTTGTGGTTCCTTTGAGATACCTCAGTATCCTTTTCACAATAGATAGATGAGTCTCTTTGGGTTCTACCTAATATCTAGCCATAATTCCAATAGCATTAACAATATTTGGTCTGGTGTGAGTTAGATATTGTAGCCCTCCAACCATTGATCTATACAAAGTCTGAAAAACACATTTTGATTCATCATCAATTGTTATCTTGTTTCCAGTCACCACAGGTGTTCCTACTGGTTTGCAATCTTCCATACCGAATTTCTTAAGCAATTCTTTAAGATACTTGGTCTGAGAAATGAAAATACCATTCTCATTCTGAGTTATTTGTAGTCCAAGGAAGAATTTCATTTCACCTATCATGGACATCTCAAATCCACTTTCCATTTCTTTAGCAAAATTATTACATGGATCACCATTACCTCCAAAGATAATATCATCCAAAAATACTTCTATTATCAGGATTCCATCTTTAGTAGTTCTTAAATACAAATTACAGTCTGCATTACCTTTTCTGAATCCAAGTCCAAGTAGATACTTGTCCAACCTTGCATACCAAGCCCTAGGAGCTTGCTTCAACCCATACAGGGCTTTCTTCAATTTGCACACCATGTCTTTGTCTTCGCATAGAGGAAATCCATCTGGTTGTTCTATGTATACTTCTTCTTCAAGATCTCCATTCAGGACTGCAGATTTAACATCCATTTGATACACTTTAAAGTTTTTGTGTGCACCATAAGATAGGAATAATCTTACTGCCTCTATTCTAACAATAGGAGAAAACATTTCTTCAAAGTCTATGCCTTCTTGCTGTGAGTATCCCTTACACAATAGTCTTGCTTTGTTCCTTATAATTGTTCCTTCTTCATCCATTTTGTTTCTAAAGACCCATTTTGTTCCTATAACATTTTTATTTTGAGGTCTTGGAACCAATTCCCAAGTATTATTTTTCTTTATCTGATCCAATTCTTCTTTCATGGCATTTATCCAAGATTCATATTTAAAGGCTTCATATGTAGTTTTTGGCTCAACTTGAGAAATCATACAAATTTCTTCTCTAGCTTTAGATCTAGTTAGCACTCCCTGACTGGTATTGACAATAATTTGATTTTCAGGATGGTTATTTTTTACATACCTTGGAGTTTTAGGAGTCTCAGTAGTCTTTCTTGTATCAGCATCACAAGCCTCTTTTTCACTTTCTTCCTCAACAAGTTCTTCTTCTTCAGCAAAATTAGTGGTTTCTTTCACTTCTGATATTTGACTGCTGTCATACATTCTTTCTTGTATCTAAAATTTCTCATCTATTCTTACATTGTTACTTTCAACCATCTTCCTTAATCTCAGATTGAAACATTTGTATGCCTTTTAACAGAGTAACCAAGGAAGATACCTTCATCACTTCTAGAATCAAATTTCCCTATCTCATCATCCCTCTTGATATAACATTTGCTACCAAAAATTCTAAAATATTTTACAGTAGGAGTATGATCAAACCATAGTTCTTAGGGAGTCTTACTTGTGCCATATTTGATTTGAATTCCATTTAATGTGTACACTGTTGTTCTAATAGCCTCTCTCTAATGTACATGAGATACATTTCCCTCAATCAACATTGTCCTGGCAATGTCAAGTATAGTCCTATTTCTTCGCTTTGCTATCCCATTCTATTGTGGAGTCCTAGGAGCAGATGTTTGTCTTTTTATCCCATGCTCTTCATAGTATGAATTGAATAAATCTGATGTAAAATCTCCACCTTTGTTTGATCTTAAACACTTTATTTTTAGTCCTGATTCATTCTCCACTTTTTCTTTAAACAACTTGAATTTATCAAATGCTTCTGGTTTTTCTCTCAAATAAGTAACCCACATTATTCTAGAAAATTCATCAACAAGGAGTATAAAATACCTTTCACCATAGTATGACTTTGTTCTTGTAGGCGCACATAGATCTGTATGTACCAGATCCAACTTCCCTTTTGATGTAAATGATTTTATTTTATGACTACTTTTAGTTTGCTTTCCCATAACACATTCTTTGCATACAATGTTAGAAGGTTTCACAATCTTTGGTAGATCTCTTATTTCATTAGCCATACTTGCCTTCACAATTTTATCAAAGTTAACATGACATAATCTTCTATGCCATAACCAATTATCATCTACCTTCACAACAAAACAAGAGGCTCCAGATGTGTTTAGTTCAAATACATTACCTCTAGATTTTGAACTGGTAGCAATCTATTTCCCTTCCTTGCTTCTGATAAAGCAATTACCATTAACAAAACTTAATTGAAAGTCTTTATCCATTAACTGTCTGACACTCAACAAATTGGGTTTCAATCCTTCAACAAGTAGTACATTGTCTATATTAGTCTTTCCATCCAAAGTAATGGATCCTCCTCCTATGGTGGATTTTGGGAGATTGTCCCAAAACCTTACAACACCTCCATCATAATTTACTAACTTAACAAACTTTTTCTTATCACTAGTCATGTGATGAGAACATCCATTGTCGATTATCCATTCAATTTTCTTGTCAACATGAGATACTAAGGCTTTTTTGTCATGAACAGGTTCATCTTTAATAGCAACAAATCCAATCTCTTCATTGTCTTAATCATCATCATTAGAGATTCCTTCACTAGCATAATAACATTCTTTGTCTCTCCTAATCTTTTCATAGCCAGGTTTGTACTTAGGAACTCTTGTAGGGAATCTAGATGAAAAATGACCTATCTTATTGCATGAAAAACATTTCAAAGGTAATTTGCCTTCAAATTTTCCCTTACCACTTTTCTCTCTTCTAGCAGTCATTGCAACAAGTTCTTCCATCTTCTTTTCTTCTTCCATTATCTTCTCCCATTCCTCAGCATACTCACCAAGCTCTTCTTTCAGGTCTTCTTTGCTTGTGTTCGGAAGTGCATATAGTTTCTTGTGTGTGGATGCCCTAAATGTAGATTCAACTTTAGGTGCAGCTTCTCCTAATTTTGCAGCTTCCAAGGTAGTTAACTTTGCAATCAAAATATCTCTACTAAAGTTTTGAGTTAGGGGTATAGTTTCTTGAATTGACAATGCCTAAATTTGTAAGCAAGAGTTAGAGATCTGAGAATCTTTGCAATGACTTAATCTTCATCATAAGTACCTCCATAATTTCTAATTCCAACTACAACTTCTATAACCCTTTGAACATAGGATCTAATGCTTTCATCTTCATTCATTTGCATATTCTCCATCTTTGTCTTCCAGTTTTGCAATTTCGCTTGTTTGGTATACTTGTCTCCTTCATAGAGTGCCTCTAGTCTATTCCAAATTTCATGTGTTGAATCTAGATCTTTAATTCCAGTAAACTCACCCTCAAATAGTGCACTAATCAATGCTTCTCTTGTGACCATGTTGCATGAAAATAACTTATTTTCATCATCATCAACTATTTCCAAGTCATTCTCAGCCTTCAGAGATTCCTTCTTCACAATCATCTAGTAGTCTACGCCCATACATAGCAGATGTGTTCGCATCTTGTTTTTCCAACTGTTGAAGTTTTCAGGATCAAACTTAGGAGTTTCCTTCCTATAGAATTCCATTTCCAAGATCACCTCAAGCTGTTAAGCTTTCTCTTTGAGGACCACAAGCTCTAATACCAATTGTTAGGAATAACAGTCCACAATACAACTGAGAAAGGGGTGAATTTATTGTATGATAGAATTTTAAACTTTAAACTTTAAGCTCATTAATATCAGATCCAATGAACATAATGAGTGCCAACATAATAACATAATATTTTGGTTACGGGGAAACCCTGTTAAAGGTAAAAACCCCAGTGGGAATTAGCACCCACTAATGATGTACTGAGACTATAATAATCCTTGTTAGAAGATATAGCCCTATTAGCAGCTTATTGAAACATTGCAGTACATAGTCCTTGTTAGAGGATAGACCCTATTAAGACTCAAGAACAATAGAGGGCTCACTGCCCAAATAAGGTTAAATCCACCTTCAGAACTCACTAGTTCGCAATAGGTGTATATGAAGAAATACATAATCTTTTGAACTATTTGTCAACAACTTGTCTTTGCTTGATCAATTCCAATGAAGTCCACTAGTAATCCTCTACTCTACATACATCAAACACAAGTTCACAACCTTCACAACCTCCTTATATCACACATATCCCATCCATGTCTTTTCCAAAGAAAAGACCTTTCATTTATACCTTATTACATTTTACCAAGATCAGGTCGGCCCATAAGGCTTTCCTAATTACAAACAATTACATAAACCCTTTCTAAGATACACATAGTATCTAAAATAAGTTTACAATGATTTCATTACAATAATTAAGGACCGACATCCTTGATTTATGCTTGCCAAACAAAACATATGCTTCATTCCCTGAGTTAGCTTCAGAATAAGACATCGCCAGAGCACACACTATAGATGATGTCACCATTCACTCTATACCTTGCACTAACCAATCAACATTTGTGAGTACCTCTTCCATCATCCTTCAAGTTTTCATACCTTGAATCCAATCCCTCTAAAAGACATATCAAAAACTCAGAGACTAACTCTGTCAATTCTCACTATCACAGTCCAGTGACCAGTCTTTACCAAAATGGTTGTAACTCTCTTAGTATGCAATACTTAATGATGCGATCACATATATGAGATCACAACATCCACCTAAACTCTCATCTAACTTCGTAGCATCTGAAACATCTGTACACTAACTGTACAATGTGACTACCAGTCCGGTTCCTTCATAAAAGCATATGTTGACATCAGTGACAAAACACAAATGACAACAGTATGAGTGCCCATTCAGTAATGTAGTGATTAAACATATTACATGTCTCAATCACCACCCATGCATAAGCAATATCCAGCACCCATACCCCATGAAATTCTCCCTCTTCTCTAAGAGAGGAGACTCTCAACTACAATGGAGAGGCCAAATAACTACTTCACCCAAGGCTACTCCCCTTCCCAAGGGTGAGTGATGCCTTAAAATCCCATGAAAAAAATACCCAAAACCAAAAGAACAAAGAATGAATCAAAATCCAAATACACCCAACCCTACATAACAATAACAAACTTCACAATATACATTGCATGCAAGATTTAACATATTCATTTACACTACAAAATATCAAAACTACAAATGGAATAAGCATTCCTTCATGGCAAGATCACCAACCTTTGTCCAAAGAAAATGGCAAGGAAGAAGTTGAGAATAGCCCTTATCCCTTTCCTTTGTCTTTTTCCTTTCTCCAACCCTAAATGTCTCTAAAATTAGAGAGTGGGTGAATACCTACTAATTCTCTCGAAGCCCTCTAAAAAGACCCCCAAATTCCTACTCATGATCTAGCAATTAATGAGACATGACCTCTAGTCCTTGACCTTACCTCTTGTCCCCCCTCTTAATGGTGAGTTTAGCAAGGAGTGTGGGACAAAGTCAAATGCATGTGGCCATCTCCATTTTCGCCACTCTTGAAGAGTATCCTATTTGGAGGGCCATAATGGTGATCTGGACCTTCCCATAGGAAAACTCTAGCCCCTAACTCAAGGTAACCCCATAGGGTTAGCTAATTTTGGCCAAAAATACACTCTAGGGTCACTTTTAACCCCTATAAAGTAGAACTTAAGCTTGAATCCTAATTTCAACTTGATGTGATCCCTACAAGACATCTACATGCAAGTGGGATTGATAAAATATCCTATTAGGTTGGGGAATTCTTGCCAAACCCTAAATGACATGTCACTATCCACATGGACATTACAAGTGTAAAGTGACACCATAAAATACACATCACATTCACAAATGACATGTCTAATTAACAACATGAATTTAATCTATCAACATACATACAAATTAGGTTTAAAAACAAAAATCACATTACAGTGAGGTTTCAATCTCTTCATTAGATTAAACCTTGGCTTACTTAATTTCACATATGTTTAGGCCCAATTCTCTGAATAATTCCATGGTTTACTTTCCTACACACTAAATTAGAGCATCAGTAGTTCAAGGTAATAAAATCACATGTAAATATATATACAACTCATAATTTGCAAACATTAGTCAATATGTAGAATCCAATTTCTAATTACAATTTTCATTAAAGTAGTGCTCAACATAGTGCTTGCATAATTCTAGCATCATAACATATTATTCGTGCTATTTCTTAAACTTTAAAGCATAATCCATGAACTAGTCAAATATAATCACGATCAAGTCTTTCTTATCAAAACACATTTCTAAGCATGTATAACCAAAATTAAAAATATGTTCTAGGTTCTAATCCACATCATAAATATATCCAACATAATATAGTCATCATCATAAAATATAATAACATGAGTCACTGTCACATCGATTAGATAGTTTATCAAAATATCGAATCATAAAGTATCAAAATGTGAATGTATCAATAATTCTATGATGGGTTGGGGTGAGGCCTCACACATATGTAAGATTGGGGTTTTGAATAGAAGTGGTTATAAGGGGTGGAACATAAGTAGATGTGAATTAGTGATCCTTGATTCTCTATACCTTAAAAACTTTCTCTGATTAACTTGGTGTCAACTCGGTTAGACACACTTCAATACTAACCATTAATAGTAAATTAACTTTATCAATCAACAGTAACATTCACAATAATCATTCAACACATATAACACTAGTATTTAATGTGGAAACCCAATTTGGGAAAAACCACCGTGGAAATTGTCAGCCACTAATTAATTCAATTATATGAAGTGAGCTCAGTTAAAATCAAATCTAGTTAAAGATTACGATACACATTGTTAAATGTGACCCTTCTAGGCCAAGATTTACCTCATATCTGTTAGGATCTTCACCCTATTAGGAGTGTTTTGGTTAAAGGTCTTCAAACACTCTTTATAATGTTACGTTTTGCAAGGATTTACAAATAAGACTATTAGGTCCACTTAGTTAAGAGATTTTTCTGATGCAAATGTTAATAAGTAACAACATATAAATTGACCTATAAATCATCAACTATCCTTTTTATTACCAGATACCTTGTGCGATCTTTGTCTTTACTTCAAGCCTTCAGTTTCCTCTGGCTTCAACACTTCATCAAATTTTTCTTTCTGACTTGGAATTCAAGTTTTCCTTCTTCACTTCATCAGTTGGTGACTCATCAACCCTTCAAATTTCTAGCCATTTGTTCATAAAAATTCATCCTTTATATAGACTTTGTTTTGCCTCTTAATCTCCTTTATTACTTTTTCTTTTGATTAATCTGAACTGTCCAATTAACTTCATACACTTATTCAATGAATATAGATCTTGCTTAAACATTTTATGATCACCTCGTAACTTGAACTTTCTTGGAACTTGTTCCTTCACTTTTTGCCACTATGATCTATACCATAGATCATCACCTTGAATTTTATTGATCGTATATCTCTTTAACTAACTCTTCCTTATCATTAGAATCTTCTAGCTCATCATAGCTCAACATTAAATGTCATTTAGATCCTTGTATTTAATTTTTGTTCCTTGACCGGTGGATAACTCTTTTATTTCAAATGAATTTTGGTTAACTTCTCTCAGTGACTAAAACCTTCTACTCGGTGTCTTGAGTTCCTTTTCCTTTACTGAAACTTACTTTCCTTTTACCAAATGACTTTTTCTGCTCAGTAGCCAAATTATTTTGCTTACCGACTTGACTAATCTTTTTTACCGACTTGATATAATCAAATGTTTGGTAGAAAACAATTATGTCAACATAATCTTAAAATTTTATGATTTGTATCAATTTCCCAATTAAGTTCTTCCATCTTCTCAACATTTCACTTCTTCTTCTTCTTAAATCATTCAACTTATATCATACTCTGAATGATATGGAAACTCAAAATAAACTAGATATCAATTGATTGACATCAATTAAAAGATAATAAATGATCTAATCATTCTACAATCTTGTATACCTCTTATTATAATAGGTCTTCATCATCATCACCATCGGTTATAGTAACAATCTCCCTTTTTGGCATTGAGGGCAACACTTCACTTATCAGTTGATGATGGAAACACTTATTGACTTGTCTTATTCCTTTACTCCCTCTAAGCTTTATCTTTATATTGTAAAAATTCTCCCTCTATCAGTAAAAATATTCTCCTTCAATAGATCTTCTTCCTCGTAGCATAGTCTCCCTCTTTGAAATTTATTCACATATTCTTCCTCTTTAACAACAATGCCAAAGACACATACTCTTGAAATGTTTTCTCAGGTAGTGAATCATACCTCAAAATTAATGATTTCTCATTACATACATAAACATCTTTCACAACTTTGGGCTTCATCCAAAGAGTGAACACTAGCATCAACTCACAAAATAGATATTCTAATGAAAATCTGAATTGATGCATCATGCAGGGGAAGAAACCCTAATTTACCTCAGAGATACTCAAGAGAATCCTTTGGTAGTGGTTTGGTAAATATATCAGCTATCTTCTCCTTTGAATTCACGTAATCCAATATCACATGCTTATCTTGTAATTTTTCTCTTAAGTAATGATACTTGATAGAAATGTGGTTTGTCTTTGAATGCATCAGTGAGTTATTTGATATGTTTATAGCACTATAATTGTTACACTAAATAGTAATTAGATCAGTAATACCTTCTTGCATACCTTCAAGTAATTGTTTGATCCACATTATGTTTGAACAATTCATAACTTCAATAACATACTCAGCTTTGGTAGTAGACTATGAAATACAACTTTGTTTCTTGCTTAACCATGCCACTAATCTTTCTCCTAAAAATAAAGCTCTACCACTTGTGCTTTTTCTATCATCAATATTTCTAGCCCAATCAACATGTGTGTTTCCTTTGGATTGGCAAAAAATCTTGCAACAATACCAACATCATGAGAAATATCAGGCCTACTATGTATAACATACTATACCTTACCAATCATTGGTCGATAGAGTGTTTCATTTACTTCTTTTGTCTCATCTTCCTTTGACAATTTACAACTAGTAGCCATTGGTGTACCAACCGGTTTTGACTCTTCCATATTGAATGTCTTTAGGATCTCCTTGATATACTTTGGTTGTGTGATGTAAATCCCATCTTTCACTTGTTGAATTTGTATTCCAATAAATAATTTTATCTCTCTTATCATGGACTTCTCAAATTCCTTTCTCATTTCCTTAACAAATAATTTGGACATTGACTCATTTCCTCCAAATATAATGTCATCCACAAAAAAATTAGAAATCACAATCTTATCAGTACTATCACATTTCAGATACAAATTGTTGTTGTCACTTGTCCTTTGAAATCCAATCTTGATTAAATATGAGTTTAGTCTTTCATAACATGCTCGGGGTGCTTGCTTCAAGCCATATAATGCCTTGTATAGTTTGCATACCATGTTATTTGTTAGACTTCTCAATAAATCCTTTAGGTTGTTCAATGTAAATTCTTCAAGAATTCCATTTAAAAATGAAGACTTAAAATCCATTTTATAAACTTTGAATCCTTTATAGATAGTATATGCAAGTAAAATTCTTACACCTAATCTAGCAATAGGGGCAAATTTCTCACCATAGTCAATACCTTCTTCTTGTGCATACCCTTTTTAAACCAATCTTGAATTATTTCTAATCACATCTCCATTCTAATTGAGTTTATTCTTGAAAATCAACTTTGTTCCAATAAAATTCTTGTCATTGGGTCTCGGTACCAGTGATCAACTGTTGTTCTTTTCAATCTAATCAATATCTTATTTTGTTGTATTAACCCAATCTTTATTTCCAAGTGCATCCTTGACGAATCTTGGCTCAAATTCAAAAATCAAACATGTATTATCTTTCAAATTACTTCTTTTCATGACTCCTACATTCTTGTCTCCAATAATATTTCTCAGTGAGTGGTATCTTCTCACATATCTTGCTAAAACAGGCTCAGTAGACTATTCTTTAGCATTATCATCTCTTGGTGGAGGCTCGACTTGCTCCTTAGTTTCTTCTTGTTGCAACTTGGGAACTGTACCCAAAATTCCTTTCTATACACATACAAATATTTAATAATCTTCGGGTTTCTTATTTATATCACCTTCATTTATTTTTGCAAATTCATCAATCCCCACATTTTCACTTTCCACAATTTTGCTAGTAGCCTTATTCAAACATTTATAGGCTTTTCTCTTTGACGAATATCTTAGGAATATACCTTCATCTTAGTTTGAATCAAAATTTCCATTCCTAGCATCTTTTAGTATGTAACACCTACTTCCAAAATTTTTAAAGTAACTAACATTCGATGTTTTCCCATGATGAGCCTCTTAAATGACCATCTTTCTAAGTGCTTTTAATTTCTTTTCAGCAGTTTATTTGCAAAACAGATACATGGACTTATAGTTTTATATGTATATTTTATATGTGTAAAGACATAAAGTAGGAATATGGCTGATAGAAGAACATGATATATTTTCTTAAAATTAATGGACAAAAATGACATAATACAATAATTATATATGCTAATGAATGATCCTTTGCCAATGCTATGTTTTTGGGTAGTTTCCTGTTTGTAGCCATACACCTTGCAAGAGTATTAATTAGAACTTAATACTTTCTTCCTAATATTAATGATGTGAATATATATGTATCGAAGGTTTTGTGTGCATTAATCATTTTGTAGGGATTAGTCATGGCGTATTTAAAGATCAACATAATCATGCCGAAGGAGTCAAAGTCAGCCATTGCCACAATATGCCTTTGTGTTGAAGAAGTCAAATGAGCACTTGAACAGTTAAGGAATTGCTGCAAGATCTTCACATGAGGAATAGGTCAATACCATTTCTTGTTAAGAGTAGTGGATGGATCTAGGACTCACAACGCACTATATTCTAGGAGGACTTATTCTTGATGATTTCTATTTCTATTATAAGAAATTATGTATCTGTAATGATCCTCATTAATGGAGTGATCTTAGATTTAGGGAGTAGTTATAGTTTTCCTTTAAATAAGATGACTATTGTAACTCTTGGAGTTAGTTGATTTCCTGAATAGAAGCTTTTATAGCTGTAATACTATTTTATTTTTCAATCCAAGTGTACTTGTTTTCCATGAATGAAAAGAATGGACAATTTGAGTTCAATCCTTTTATCTTTATTGTGTTTCTATTCACTCATCCAAGGGGGTCCACTTGGTGAGTGAATTACTTTGTTAGAGTAGGAATCATTTTCACACTTACTTAGAAGTAAAGTAGAACTCTGTTGTTCCTGCAGCTACTAGTAATAGAACTAGTAGACTGTTCCTGTAGCATAGGAAGTTAGAGTAATTCCTATCCATTATTATTTTTTTTCCTAGAGTAAACTCAATTACTTGTATTAGCATAGATTTCCTGAAGTGTAATGCATTTAAATTCCATAGATTAGTCATGGAGATAAGAGAGTTTGAAGCATATACTTTGTAGATTCCTTTCCAAGTTTACATCCTTGGTTGATAATTAAATGAGACTGAATGATCTAATTAGCAACCATTTAGGGTGTCCAATCCTAAAATAAGTAGTCCAATGCCATGGTTTTTTGATAAAATTATTTAGCCAAGCATTTTGGTTCCATTTTCGGGGATGATGTTAATTCAAACATATCCTAGTGTTCATGTTTCCAAGTTTTCATGGGTTAGAACTAGATTTTAAGTAATCCTTTTTATGAAAAGAAGAAGAGATCATCTTGGAATATTCCTTCCTCATAACGACGCATTTGAAATAGAAGAAATTATTCAACCTAAGCAATAAAATCCCCAAGAAGCTGACCAAGAAGCAAACCTACCATTTGAAAACACATTTGCTGACGCCTACCAAGAATTTCCATTATCACCATCTTCAAAATATTCACTTAATCTAAATGATCTTTTTGATGAGGTTGAATATCAAGATAATCCTTTAGCCATAATTCTCTTCAGAGGACAACTTGGCCAAAACAATCTAAGGATGGCTCAGCTATAGCCTACTTTTCCCTTTCCCATTATTGACCTCCATGATAATAACAACCTCAAGAACATTCCTTCATCTATACTTGCTAAGTTTTATGGTCTAATCACTGAAGACCTTGAAACCTTTCTCTTTGATTTTGGCATCCTCTATAGGATTTATGACTATACAACTGATGTTCATAGGTTGAAGTTGTTCCCTTCCACTCTTAAAGAGGCATCCTTAAGATGGTTCATGGGTTTAGGTGAAAATGTTGTAGGGGATTGGGATGCCATGAAGAATGATTTCTTGGATAAACATAAGGAATATTGTAGAGGAAATGGTTTGAAAGGAGATGAAATTTTTCAAATGTCACAAAAGGAGGAAGAGACGCTCGAAGACTATGTGTCAAGGTTTTTGTTTAACCTGCAGAAGAATACTCAACACACTTTGAATGAGGAGTCTCAAAAAAATCTCTTCTTGAGAGGTGTTAATGACTCTTGCATTGAAGCTCTAGATTTGATGGCAGGAGGAGATATCACACAAAGCCCATGGGATGAGATCAAGAAAATATACCTAAAATACTCAAGGGCTATAGTAAAGAAAGGAAGAGAAATCAAGCATACAAGTAGAAAAGCTAATGGCTCTGGTGTTTCAAAGCTAGAGATATCTCATCTCTTAGCGAACTTCAAGAAAGACATTATCAAAACCATGGCTACTTATTTGGATGCAATGCAAGATAAGAGGAAGCATGAAGAAGCAAAAGCTATGCTAGCCAAATTCTGCTCTCACTACAGAGAGAGGAAGAGGAGCTGTAAGTGCAAAATAGTTGCATCTGTGGACACTCATTCAATACCCACCAAGTTTAAAGCTATAGATAAGGAAAATGGAGAGGTCTTCTATGTTTCTCAAAGGAGACCATGGGCTCAAAGGCAAGATATTCCTCAAAACCCCTTGAATAACTTTGGGTATAATAATAGCAATCAATGGAAAAACCAAAATCCCCAAAATTATGCCCCTTAAGGACAAAATTATAATTATATTTGGTTTACCCAACAACCACAATATAACCAGAAATATTAGAAAAAACCTCCATTTAGCCCATACCAACAATAATCTAACCAATATCAGAAGCCACAATAGAATAACCAATGGAAAACACATGGTAATTGGCAACAACAACCTTAGTGGGGGCCCAATCAGCCTAATCAGCAGCAAGCTATCATGCCTCCACCTCAGCAACAAGCTATCATTCCTCCACCTCCTATAGCCAATAATATCCCTCAGAAACAAACACAAGTTCCAGTACAACTAGCTCTAAATCATAATAACCGGTAGAATAATTAGCAACAAGCTTATTCCCTCCAAGTGAATGATATTCACTTAAGATTAGGAACTAAATTTCCTGCACCTAAGGAGCCTATAATAACTGAAGTTGATGATATCAAGGAAATAACTATGAACTGAACAACTGCTATTCTACCTATTCCATAATCCACACCAGTATTGAAAAATCCACCTTATCCAGAGAGATTGGTCCAATCAACACCTCCAAAAGAAAATTCGATTGCAATTGATTTGATCGACCAACTTAAGAAAATGATTGTCCAAATTCCTTTATTGGATGCTCTAAAGGAATTTCCAATTTATAATAAGGAAATCAAGGATGCCTATATTAAGCAACCTGGTAGAAAGAAGAAAGACCCTGACACTATCCATGTTATTGGGAAAATTTTTGATCTTATGTTAAATAAAGTTGTAATGCCTAAATACTCTGATCCAAGAAGCCCAATGGTTACTATCCATATTAATGGTATACAAATACAAAATGTCTTGATTGATTTAGGAGCATCTATCAATGTAATGACTAGGGAAGTTTTGCTGAGGCTTAGCACCATTGGTTTAAGGGAAACACCTACAATACTCTAGTTAGCTGATAATTCCACTGTTAAGCTAGATGGAATGGTAGAAGACATAATTTTAACACTTGATTCCTTGGATTACCCCTTAGATTTCATAATCATGTCTCCTAAAGCCACCCTAGGAGGATATCCATTAATCATAGGAAGACCTTGGCTAGCAATAGTAGATGCTTGCATTACATGTTGCTCAGGAAAAATGATAATATATGATGGAATAAATAACAAGAAACTGACTTTGTATTCTCTAGCCAAACCCCAAGTTGAACTTGACCAAGTTATCTGGCCAAATCTAGGTGACACTACCCTTGAAGAAAATTTAGTACAATAGCTCATGGTTATCAGAAGAGATCCATTTATTGTCTCACAAGAAGAAGATGACATACTAGTAGCAATTCTCACCAATTAGTATGGCTCTAAACCATCTTCTTGTGCTATCCCTAACTGTTCCCTCCAAACCATATTGCCCAAGCAGACCTCAACTAAGTTTCCTGCAGCATCTGATTACCTCAATACCTTGTTACCTCATGAGATAAAGTCACCGTCATTTGCATAAATTATGATGCTGGATAAAGTAAAAAGGGTCAAAATTTCCTTAGGCAGGGAGTTGAATATAAATAAGAACCTCACTACATCTTAGATGAATAGTCTTCTCTAACTTTTGCAAGAAAGTCAACAAGCCTTTGCATGGGAATATACCAATATGAAGGGGTTAGACCCTAAGGTTTATACCCATAGGATTTACATAAGTCCTAAGTCCAAGCCAATTAGACAACCCCAAAGAAGAATTAACCCTACTTTGAGAGATATAGGGAAGACCGAGTTACAAAAACTCCTTAGTGCTAGTTTTATATATCCTATTTCTGACAGTCAATGGATTTCTCCTTTAGTGATTGTTCCAAAGAAAGGGGGAAAATGGAGAGTTTGTGTAGACTATAGGGAGCTTAACAAAGCCACTAAAAAGGACCACTTTCCATTACCTTTCATTGACCAAGTACTTGACAACCTTGCTGGTAAGAAGTATTTCTCATTTCTAGATGGTTTCAGTGGATATAACCAAATCCAGATATCCCCAAAAGACCAGGATAAGATAATGTTGACCTGTCCTTGGGGAATATTTTCTTATTTAGTATTTCCATTTGGATTGTAGAATGCACCTGCTACTTTCTAGAGAGCGGTAATCATTATTTTCTCTGACATTTCTACTAACTATGTTGAGATATATATGGATGAATTCACAACATATGGAACTACATTTGAGGAGGCACATGCTAACTTAGAAAAATTTCTCCAAAGATGTTAGGAGTATAACCTCTCCCTTAACAGTGAGAAGTGCTACATGATAATAGAAGGAGTTGTTTTAGGACATTACATTTCATCCTTTGGCATTTAGGTTGATCCTGCTGTATCATCAAAAAATGAAAGAACTTCCATTTAGGACTGGTTTAGCCCTCTGAGTAAGTGGTTTGGGGTCATGTCAAATGCCTTGAATAGGTCTTTGACTTATTTCTGGCATTTGTCCCCTGTTCTCCCCCATTTTCCACTTCTTTTCTACATTATTCTGGCATCCTGACCTGAAACCATGAGATTCTTCACCTCAGGGTCAAGGTCAACACAACCTTAACATAGGTCAAGGTTGACCTTGACCTTGACCCAAGGTCCAAAATTCAAGATCCCAAAGTTTCTAGATGTCAAGTTTTGAAAAGATTTATTTCCCACTTCCGGGTTGACTGTTTCAAGCTTTGGAATGGTAAACTCTCAAATTATATTTAATTTAGGTCCATTTCTAGGGGTAAAGGTTTAAATGGAAATTTAATTCTCCTATGTAGGCCTCTCTAGAATTTTGTGCCCTAGACTAGTATAAAAGGAAGCCTTCCTCTCTCATTTCAATCCATCTACCATCTATATCATCCATCAAATTATCAATGTTTCATACCTCCATCTTTCAAGAAAGCATTCTCAATCAAGGAGGCATTCAAGAAATCATCTACATTCAAGTATTCAAGTTCTCCATTGAAGATCAGGGATTCAAGCATTCAAGCCTTTGGAGGGATTTGGTTCAAGCATTCAAGATTCATCATTCAAACCCTAGATCTATCCATCATGGCAGTGTGATATTCCTTCAAGATCCTTTGTTCATCTTCAAGATCTATTCATTCTCCCTTCAAGGTGGATTCCAAGCATACAATCATGGAGTTTTTGATTTAAATTTGTTAGTGTTGAGTCCAAGCTTTCATATCAATATACTTGTTTACATTTCAAATACAATTACATATCTATTGAATATCATAGCTTCATTGTTAGATCTACTTCTAGTACCTTTTAGCATTCTCTATTTCAATTCCATTTTTAAGGTTGATTAAAAACTAGGGTTTGACCAAGGCAAACCCTTGATCCAAACAACAAAACCATTTTTATTGCAGGAACAGGTACAAAATAGAGAATTATAGTGCAGATTTGGACACCCTTTTCAGAAAACATTCAGGATTTGAAAACAAAATTTCTGTCGGAGCAGTGTAGGTCAAGGTCAACATAAAGGGGAAAGATTGTGCCCCTATATTTAGGTCAAGGTCGACCTTTCTTAGAAAATAAAATTTTTTATGGGTTTTCTATGTCTCTATGTTTCCAGGCCAGATCCAGTTGCAAAATTTCCCGAAATTGAATACAGACACTAGAAAACAATGATTTCCAAATCCGTTGCCGTTCAAGATAAGTGTTTATGCTTTATTAAATTATGTATGTCCACAACATCTTCCATCACACATATTACTCCCCCCTACCACATTCCACATAGATATAAAAATATATCATCATATATTTTTATATCTTACATTTTGGTGTGCCTGCAATAGACAACTCTTCCTTTTTGGTGTTAGATGCTTTGGTTCTTTTCCTTAAGATTAGTTTTCTTTTATGCTCTTGCATTTTAAAATTAAAAAAACAAAAACAAAAAAATCTATATAATCTACAAAATAAAAAAATATTTCTTGCATTTTATTTACTATGAAGATTTTTAAGATGCTTTGGTGCGTGGCTATTTTTCTTATTATTCTCCTCTTAGCATCTCTTTATTGTACTTATGATTTTTATGAGTGTATCATCCATTTCATTATGTTTTTCACTCTTCATGTTTCACTTGCCTATGCTATTGTGAGATTGACTAATACTAGTCTTCCTACTTTCAAAACTTTCATTAAAGATTTATGTGGTGGACTTATTACTATTTTGGATTATGTGAAGAATTTGGTAGATGATACACCATCTCCTAATCTTCCTAATCCTAATCCTATCCTTCCTAATCCGATTCCTAACATTCCTAACATGCCTAATTCTCCATCTGCTATTCCTAGTTCTTCCCATACTTATGATGAGGCTCAAACTATGGTTCATGATGTAGATGTGCAATAATTCTTGAATTTACCTTTCCCGTCTTATTTGATCCATGATGATATTAAAGGAAAGATAAAAGAAACTTCTTCTAAACCTATTATTCCACCTTATACAACCTTTTCCCATGATCACAATAAACAATCACCTCTTGCAGAGCTTTACAAGATATGTACACTACAAGATACAATATGATGGCTAAACAAGGTTATAAGGGTTTAGGGATTGGTGTTAATGAACATGGTATTAAATATCCAGTTCATCTATCCCCAAAAAAAGATATGCGTGGACTTGGCTTTCCGTTATCTCAATTTAAGGTGGTTGATTTTTATCATCACCTGCCTCTTCATGTTCTTCTTCCAACACCTACCTTAGATTAACTTGATACTCCTCAAGATGTGGCTAAGAAGGTGTATGTTCAGTTAATGAATTCCAAGAAAGAAATCTTTAAACCTATGCCAAAAGATGGTCTCTCTAAGTAAAAATTTCCTTTTCACTATAGTAATACACATTTACTTGCTGATTGTGTGCATTTCAAGTTATATGTTAGAGAAAGAGCTGCTTTAGGAATTATATCCCACTCTCGTGCGGTTTTACAATTCCTTCATAATTTTTATAACGGGTATCCCCTTGAATCTTCCATAATGTAGATATTTTCTCCTCTTGTCTTTTGATTGGTGGGCAAGAGGTATTTATTCCAGTTCTCTAGGATCCATTATGCTCTTAGGATATCCTTTGTTTTGAGCTTAATTGGTTATCCTTTTTGTATTTCATCTCAATGGTTTTGTATTATGTTCATAATCAACCATAGTTCTCCTTTTAAGATATCTTTTCTAAAGACATTTGTTTTTCAAAGGTATCCCTTTCTTTCATCCCTGGGGGGCAAGGTTTTTCTTCTTTCTCTTTGTCTAGGGATCTACTTTCCATAGCTTAGTGGTATTTTTTTTATTTTGCAACATTATTTCATTATACTAACTGATGTTTTGGCTATGGATATTCTTTTATTTGAGAGATTGTTGTCCTAGGTCATCACCTCTTCTTTATTTTGCAAATAATGTTCTTTATAAAATCTTTCCCTTGCTGTAGGGTTAGATTTTGATTCCTTTGTTCCAAGATTCCTCTTCCTCTTGATTGCAGGGGGCTTGATGATTGAATCTTTGGTCCCTCTTTGATTTTCTTGGAAAGATGATATTTTATCTACAACACTCCTCTACGATGGGGGTCTTGTTGATAAGATCTCTTTCTCTTTGAGGATCCCTTTTCCATAAGTGACATATCCTTTTCACTATTATCTATGCTCTTGGATGTAAGGGTCAATACCCTTCGCTAAGAATATAGTGTACATTATTGTTAAACATGATATATCCTTACTTTGTGAAGTAGGTATCCTCCTTCTCTTCCTTATCATGTTTAGTAGACAACCACAATAAGGAGGGGGGCATATATAGGGTCTCCCTTATGCTATAGTTTACATTTTTCAATATGCTAAATCCTCAGAAGGTAACACACGTAAGTTGCTAAAGCCTAAAGAGACACACATTTTTCAATTTTCAAATATGCTAAATCCTTAGAAGGTAACACACATAAGTTGCTAAATCCTGAAGAGACATGCATTTTTCAATTTTCAAATATGCTAAATCCTTTGAAGGTAACACACATAAGTTGCTAAATCCTGAAGAGACACACATTTTATATTCTATAGTGATACAAGAAGGTGGATCTATGGGTATTTGAAAAGCCATCAGAGGACGCATTACAACTACAAAGTGTAGTTTTTGGGTGAACTATCAGGTTTTGCTACTTGTTGGGCTCTCCCTCCTTGGTGATTCATGGTAAGGTGGGCATCTTACTAGGTGAGGTAATCACTCTCTCTTTTCTCTCTTTTCACTTTCATGCTAGTAGGATTAGATCATGAAGCTATGTTATTTATAGTGTTTCTCTTGTCTTTCTTATGTAATCATTTATGCTTTTATGATAGCTTTCCAAATATGATATTAGTATAGGAAGCATTTCTTAGTAAGGTTTCCTTTGCTAGTTGATTTGGGTTTGTTTTTTTGTGCTAACCCCTCTCTTTGTGTCTTTTAGCTTTGTCTTTATTTTCTCTTTGTTTTTGCACCCTCGTGTGTGTATGTGGAGTTATAATCTTTGGCTTGGGGGCTCATGTCCTCAACTAAGTGATATTCTATCTCATTGTGAATCCATTGGAATCTTTCTTCTCCTTTACCAAGAGTTTGCATTGAATCCATACTCTTGCTAAAGTGGGGGCTAAATGTATCATTGGAAAATGGAAGCACTTCCATTTAGGACTAGTTTAGCTCTCTAAGTAAGTGGTTTGGGGTCATGTCAAACACCTTGACTTATTTCTGGCCTTTTTCCCTTGTTCTCCCCAAGTTTCCACTTCTTTTCTATATTATTCTAGCATCCTGACCTAAAACCCTAAGATTCTTCACCTCAGGGTCAAGGTCAACCTCAACCCTAACCTAGGTCAAGGTCAACCTTGACCTTGACCTTGACCCAAGGTCCAAAATTCAAGATCCCAAATTTTCTAGATGTTGGGTTTCAGAAAGATTTATTTCTCTCTTCCCGGTTGGTTGTTTTAGGCTTCAGAATGGAAAAATCTCAAATTATCTTTAATTTAGGTCCATTTATAGGGGTAAAGGTTTAAATGGGAATTTAATTCTCCTATGTAGGCCTCACTAAAATTTTGTGCCCTAGACTAGTATAAAAGGAAGCCTTCCTCTCTCATTTCAATCCATCTATCATCTCTATCATCCATTAAATTATCAATCTTTCATGTCTCCATCTTTCAAGAAAGAATTCTCAATCAAGGAGGCATTCAAGAAATCATCTACATTCAAGTATTCAAGCTATTCATTGAAGATAAAGGATTAAAGTATTCAAGCCTTTGGAGGGATTTGGTTCAAGCATTCAAGATTCATCATTCAAACCCTAGATCTATCCATCATGGTGGTGTGATCTTCCTTCAAGATCCTTTGTTTATCTTCAAGATCTATTCATTCTCCCTTCAAGGTGGATTCCAAGCATACAATCATGGAGGTTTTGATTTACATGTATTAGTGTTGAGTCCAAGCTTTCATATCAACATACTTGTTTACATTTCAAATACAATTGCATATTTATTGAATATCATAGCTTCATTGTTAGATCTACTTCTACTACTTGATAGCATTCTCTATTTGAATTCCATTTTTAAGGTTGATTCCAAATCAAAGTTTGACCAAGGAGAACCCCTCATCCAAACAAAAAAACCATTTTTCTTACAGGAATAGGTACATAACAACAAATTACAGTGTAGATCTAGACACCTTTTTTGACAAACTTTTGAGATCTGCAAACAAAATTTCTGTCGGAGCAGCGTAGGTCAAGGTTAGTGTAAAGGGGAAAGATTGTGCCCCTATATTTAGGTCAAGGTCGACCTTTCTCAGAAAAGTAGAAATTTTCTAGGTTTTCTTTGTCTCTGTGTTTCAAGGCCAGATCTGGTTGCAAAATTTCTTGAAACTAAATATAGACATCAGAAAATAGTGATTTCCAAATCTTCTACCTTTCAAGATAAGTGTTTTATGCTTTATTAAATTTTTTATGTCCACAACATCTTCCATCACACATATTACTCCCCCTACCACACACACATAGATATAAAACTATATCTTCATATATTTTTATATCTTACACCTGCAAAGATTGAGGTCATTAGTACACTTCCAACTCCAATAACACAAAACGATGTCAAGAGTTTCCTTGGACACGCTGGTTACTAAAAGACATTCATCAAAGACTTTAACCAACTTGTAGCCCCATTGTACACCCTGTTGAAGAAAGAAGAAGAGTTTGAATGGACAGATGACTATGAACTGTCATTCCAGGAGTTAAAAGATGTTTTGACAAAGAAACCTATCCTCAGAGGACCTAACAGGGAGTTTCCATTTCATATTCACATAGATGAATATGGCTATGACATTGGAGTGATGTTAGGACAAAAGGAAGGTACATTTGAGCATGCTATCTATTATCTTAGTAAAAACTTACAAGGTGCTAAATTGAACTACACTGTCACTGAAAAAGAATTGCTAGCAGTAATCTATGTCCTTAATAAGTTAACACATTATATCATTGGTTATGAATTATTTGTATACACTAATCATTCACCTATCAAATACTTGATGGACAAGCCTTCTATCACTGGCAGGTTAGCAAGATGGCTACTCCTTATACAGGATTTTGATGTGAAAATCATTGATAAACTAGGAAAAGATAATGTCATGGCTGACTTCTTATCTAGATTACAAGTTCTAGATGATCCTATAGCAATTGATGAAAACTTCCTTGATGAGCACCTATTCTCTATTGATACTTAAAATCCATGGTATGCTAACATAGAAAACTACCTCGCTATAGGAAGGACACCACCTCATTTCTCACCTAGAGAATGCATACTTCTGGTTGAGAAAAGCTTCAAATTTTCATGGATCTTAGGATTTATGTTCTACACAGGTCTTGATTAGGTCACCAGAAGGTGTGTTCAAGAGGACAAGACTCATGAAATCCTTAGGGCTTGTCATGATGAACCATGTGGCGATCACTTTGCAGCAAAGCAGACAACATACAAAATCTTGACAATAGGGTACTATTGGCCTACCTTACATAAGGATGTAGCTAAGCATACGAGGCACTTTGATAGATGCTAGCGTACGAGACACCCAACTAAGTCAAATGAAATTCCCTTGCAGCCTCAGGTGGTTGTGACACCATTTGACAAATGGGACATCAATTTTGTTGGACCCATCAAGCCATCTTCTCATGGTAAGTCATATATCTTAGTGTGTACTGACTATGCAACAAAATGGTTAGAGGTTAAAGTAATGTGACATGCCAGAGATCACAAAGTAGCATAATTTCTATATGAATATATCTTTACCAGGTTTGGAGTACCTCATGAGATAGTAACAGATCAAGGTGGATAGTTTACTTCTAATATTATCATTGAATTGATGCATGAATATATAGTGAGACGTGGTAAATCTTCACCATACCATCCATAGGCCAATGGACATGCAAAGATAACAAATTAGGAAATTGAAGCAATCCTAACTAAAATAGTTGATGTTCATAAGAAGGATTGGGCTACTCATCTTCCTAAAGCTATCTAGGCTTATACAATGACCTGGAAAACAACAATTGGTTTTACCCCTTTTGAAATGGTTTATGGAAAATCTACATCTATGCCTATCAAGTTTCAACACAAGACTCTCAGGATGACATTTGAATTAGACATTGAACTTACCAGAGCACAAGAGGAACAAATATTGCAGTTGAATGGGCTGGACGAGTATCAAAAATTTGGACTTCTCAATACTGAATTGATTCAGAAGTAGAGGAAGAAGTGGCATGACAAGTTCATCAAGGAATTTTTTTTTCAATTGGTGATTGGGCACTTCTATATGACTCACGCTACCAATATACCCTAGGTAAATTTAAGACATGGTGACTAGGACCTTATGAGATAGTTTTAGTTTTTGAAAATGGAACAATTCAGTTATCTACTATTGATCCCATACAATTTGTAACACCACCCAATAACTAGGTGATGAAACCAAATTAAAACCAAACAAAAACATACACCACAAAGAGATAATAATTTTTTTTATTTAACTTCCATAAATCTGATTACAAAAGTTTATAAACTGTCATACGTAGTTGTCCATACAAACTCTGATTACAAATGAGTTACATCAGTACTCTTTATTGAAAAGATAAACATACAAATGCAGGAAATCTGCCTAAGTTCTCCTATAAGATCTATACACTGCCCTAATGACCAACAGAATAGCCACAATCTATTTTCCATAAATTTTAACAGCTGCCAACCATTGACCCATACTCATAGTTTTATCCATCTAGGTTCCTGTAAAAACCAATAAGAACACAACACACAAAGCAAATAGGGCTCATCATAATTACATAAGTCATAGAACCTCCATGGTATACCTACAATCATTAGCATCATAATGAACATATTTCATATATCATAAAACTCATTTGAACCAAAACATCATCATTTCGTTTCATCAATCACATGATAAAGCATATATAAAAGCATGATGAAGAGAAATAACTCGCAGTCAGAATTCCAGAAAGATGATGCACATATAATGAGATGTTTAAACACTGAAGAGTCATGATTCTGCACCCATGGTTGTGCCCACGACAAATCTTACAGTGCAAGGTAAACTGTACTCCCGTTAATAAACTCAACAGTGCACACAGCAATCTGTCAATCCGTTTAATAACGTAAAGTACCTTATGCCCCATACTCCGTTCTAGATCACGCAAATCATAGACATAGGGGAGGCCAATTATCTTTTTAAATGTAAAACCATCCCAATTAATTTTAAAGGTTATCACTTGTTCACTGAATTGGTTCTTCCAATTCAGCCATCTCATATGTGTTCATCCCCTGAAATTCTTCACAAACACATGCTAACTGAAATAACCAGAAACCATCATGCAATAAAAATCAATCTATTAAACCACATGACATAACAGTCTGGCAATGGAACAATACAAAGATATAAATCACATCCACAGTTCCATTTCATATTTCTTTTCTGTCCAGCTAACAAAATAGAAAAATTAAAGAATGATTCCAGCTTAAATATCTTATTCACAACTTGTTTCACATAAGATAAGTACAATTGTCACCCATTTGATAGTAAAACATAACTATTAAACATATTCTGTCCAAATACAATAATAACAGATATAACTCAAATATATCATAGATATCTCGAACAGAATTACATTGACATCCCTTTCACAATATAAATTTAATAACACTCTGTTTTAAATTAAAAAATAGCAATGATAATCACACAGGAGAAAATAGATATCAACTTCTTACAACTGTGAAATACAAGTGTACTCAGTTAATATCCTGTTTTTACTACCACAGATATGTATGAAATGACTTACTTCATAATGTCATTCGAGTAGTACAGAAATTTCAATTTCTTTTAATAGATGCAGAGCTATGTATTATACGAGTGACCCGATAAGTAATCACTAAAGATTATAATTCCAATTAACTGAACTAAGATTTCCACACATTTCCAATTAAGCTTTCATTTTTTAAAGAAAACCAACTCACTATACACTGAGGGTTCAATATAATTTTCCATACGTAAATGTGTTCATAAATAGGCTCAGGTTTTTACATATTTAAGCCAAATAACAAACTGACATAAAAACCATGAAAACTCTCCAAAGATTTCACAATCGAACCACACAGCAGTCGGCTAAAAACATGAATACAGCTTCAAGATTTCATATTCAAATGCCCTGTCAATATTCACAACCCCTATCGACATATACCTACACACTCAGTTTTCTTCCAAGCTAATTCTATAACAGCAAAAATCATAGTCTTCCCTTAACATCTCATACTATATCCGCAACAAATTCTATCCCTATTAACATTATCAACCAGTGTACAACAGTGACTCAAAAGTCCCATTTAAACATCGACAATAATGTCATAACATAATTTTCAGAAGAATCAAACAATTAACATAGGGGCTGGTTAAATGATACGAACACAATCTACACCTACAGACCCTAGTAATTGTCATGATACAATATATTAGCCTCTTTTAGTTTTCAAAACTTCAATCATGTATTATAAATACAGGCCGACAATAGTACAAATGGAAATCTCAAACTATGTTCAGCGTTTCCCAAAACATACTGTTCAAACTGAATGGTTTCAAAGTTCGGCAATAACACAGATAGTGACAATACAAAAGTATTCCTCACTTAACACGACCTAGTCCCTGCTTAAAACATAGAAACAATCACTAAAGAAAACCCACAAACAGTAGTCTTAATTTATTAAACTAAGTTTAGACCAAGTTTCTCGCATTCTTGCGGTTTTTCCAAAATTGATACTAGTTCAAAATCCATGTTACACAATTTCAGAATGACAAACATAAAACAATCCTTTATCTGGTGAATTCGAGTCCTTAAATCACATTATTTTACAACAACCCTCGAATGGGATACATTCGAATCTACACAATACTATAATATAATTTTCCCTAAATCTCTATTGCAGTAAAACCCTCAACTAAATCTTGAAAACATGCATTTATACATCAAACTGAGTTTCCCCAAAAAAAAGTATCACTACCTACTGATATCAGAGAGTTTCGAAACCAATTAAACAAACTTCCACATATTTATGTTTTCTCATTCCTCAACATGACATTTCCACAGAAAGCATTGCATGTATTTAATAGTTTAATCGATCAACAAACACAGTAAAAAGGAGAATAGGGTTAGATGCTGGCCCTGACCTGTATAATACCCTTTGAAACAAAATCCAAGCTCCGGCCAACGCAGAACCCTTCAAACCAGCCAAAAATAGCAACTCCAAAATAGAACATGAAGAAACTATACTGCCCTCAAAATAAAGAAATGGCATCCCCATAATGGCCGCACTAACAGCCATGAAAATAGCCACCTCAATCACTACAATAAATAGAGAGAGAAACCCCCACAACATGAATTCCATCCTCCATAACCATCGCAACAATGGTGGAATGAAAAACTCGAGAAGAAGATAATATCTCATTAACTTCTCTTCACAACCGTAACCGGCCTCCCACACTTGGCAAGCTACGAGCCAAGTATGGTACCCACTCGCAGTCCAAACATCACAATGCACTGAACTCACGCGTGCAGAGTTAACTCCCATAACAAATATCGAATGCCACCTTACCACTATCAATCCCAAAGCTCGGCAACTTAACGAGCACACATGCCGAAACAAAAACCCAACTCACAAAACCGCCAACACATCAATACATCTCCTTCTATGAATAGGGGAGATCATAATACGCTAACTTTATATGTACCTAAGTGCGAACATTCACACTTAGGTGCATATATATTTATATATGTATAAACATGTTTATACATATATAAATATGATCACCTCTATTCACATTAGAAGATATCCAAAATATGGATATAGTCCATTTAAACATGGCACATATATATATATATATATATATATATATATATATATATATATATATATATATATATATATATATATATATATATATATATATATATATATATATATATATATATATATATATATATATATATATATATATATATATATATATACGTATATATATATATATATTTATATATTTATACATATATATGTATATATATAATATATATATATATATATATATATATATATATATATATATATATGTATGTATATACATATCTACATATATCCAAAGAAACACTTAGAATGAAAGTTATTACTAACTGAGTACTAACTTAATAAAAGAAATACTTGATTCCATATAAACAGAACTACTCTAGTTCTGAATTCAGAGTCACATAGAAAAACATTATACGTGAAACAAATTGAGCATACATTTTATAACAAATTACAGAATAAACATGATCAAAAAACCACTTAAATCTGAGAACTAAACACTCGAAATGAATCCATAATGAAAATAGATTATAACATTAGGTCCTTTTGACTGTAACTAACATACCCACACATACAGATCTTACAACATAAGGAACTGAATTAACGAACTTACTAACTAACAGAATATAATCAACTAACATAAAGTTTAAGTTTTCCAGTCTCAACTTAAAAACAAATAAGACATCAAGAGTACTTCTGATAAAAACTGAATGAAATAGGGTCAGGCATGACACAATTCAAATTTCTTGTCAATGCTCATCGACTCAAAATATATCACAAACTAGTGAGTCGTGAAGACTTCCTGTAGTAGTTGAAGCACCACGATGACAAAAACACTCCTACAACAGAAGTATCAAGGTCTTCCACCCAGTTTTCCACCAATCTTTGATTCCTATCAAAGATTCCATAATAAACATTTCACTTCATGTGAAATTATTTCTCCCTAATAAAAATTCACCTCACCTCCTCTCTCTCCCATTTTTCTGCACCATTGCATCACTCCACCAGTGCATGTCATATTTTAGAACAATCTTCCTACAACGCTTACCAAGTTCGTGATACATACCTTTGTACATATTTTATTTTATTCATTTTTATTAGGGTTACATGTGTTATTTTAATTTTTACTCTTGCACGTCTTGGCCTGGTGGGACCCATGCCTTAAATTTAGTTGGGGGGAGGGGAATATTCCATATTTTTCAAGCCTAAACATTAGCATGTAAAGGTTAAAAATACATTTCTTGTCCTTTTGAGATGACTTTTGTCATGTTAAAAAAGCCTATCATTCTGTGATTACATCATCATGATTGAAAGGAATTAAAAGATATTAAAGGTTTAAGTTTCATTTATTATGATATGTTCACGTCGTGTTCAAAGTGGAAAACCTTGAAACAAGTGTAGGTATTATGAACTATCATGAATTCAAACACTTATTAATTGCCTGAAGTAAATAGCATTTTGTACTCCATTTTTCTCATCTGCAACACTTTGAGTTTGTAGAACTTTGAATCTTGATTTTCCATTCTAGTGGCTCTAAAATATTTTCTATCCATAACAATGGGGGGTGACCTTCAGAGACATGAACCAACTGATCATAGAGTTTTATTAGGGGACACATCTAGCCATGAAATGTTCCAAAAAAAAGGTTGGTTGAATTATTGTTTAAGCCTCAATGGTTTGTTAATATGATTTAGAACAATATAGAGGGGGGGTGAATCAGTTGTTCTCAGGTCCTAATGTATAAAAAAATCTCATAAACTTATTCTTAAATCAGATCCAAAACTAAAACAAACTCAGTCATCATTGATTCAATAATAGAAAAATCTAACAATGCAGTCCACTACCTAGCTGTAACTTAACTTGCAAAACATAGTAATGTTCAGATCTAAACATTCACACAAGTATAAACACCAGGTTTTATAGTGGAAACCCAATTTGGGAAAAACCACTTTGTAACATGCTACTATTATTTTCACTCTTCTTAAGTGAGCTCGGTAAGAAGCCAACCTTTGCAAATATCAGATTTGATTCCGTACACTAATGCTGGTTTACTGACTTTGAAACTTTTCCATTTCCATCTCTGATCTACTCGAAACTTTTCTTCAAGCAATCACCACACTTCTCCTTCAGCCTTTTCTGCTTATTCAGTCAATAAAAATTTCCTCTTCCAACATTCTCTGTTCACCATGTGCATACATATCACAATGTTCAGGTTCCCTTATATTTTCCTCAATTAGGTTAACTCATCTTTTGCCCCTCAATCTCATTTGTAGATCTTAGGGTTAGGTCAGATTCATTGAATCTACCCACTTTATGTTCTTCAGCTCCTTTTCTAGAATCATCTCAAATCTCATAAAGATTTACAATAAAACATTTTACAATGCATTTAATTCTTCCAATCAATCAATAAATAAAGTCAACATGTTTTACATAATCCAAGAATTCAACAATGTCGGCTCCAAAATTAAATTCTCTTCAAATATAAAATTGTTGATGCTCAATCAGTACTGTGATTGTTCACTCGGTCTTCATGTAGAATGCTCGGTCAATACTAAAACTATCTCCTCAGCTTGCATTGTCTTCCTCAAAAATTTACTGATGCTCGGTCGACACTAGAATTTTTCTCAGCATATACTAACTCAGTCGACACTAACATCACTCAGCTTAAAAATGATTTTTCCATTCTTTGCTTAGTTAAGCCTACCAGTTTAGTCTTCAGTCTTACTAAGATAAACAATACACTATCTCATCATAGTGCAACATAGTCAAGTACACTTTGTAGTATCAAGATAACTCAACCTTTCCCTAGGTGCTATTGTTACCAACCTTGCTTAGCCCCTTAGCAACACTCAAATAGATATAGTAATTTCCTAAGTAGCAACAGTCTTACCAATTAAGGTTTGACATCAATGACAATACAATAATTGTTTCAATTTAGTTCCCAACATGGTTTTGATGAGGGAATTGCTTTTTTAGTTCTTAAATACTTTGCATAATGGGTTCACAGTGGTGAAGGGGTTAAGAATTGAGTTTACAGAGGACATTGTGGTGGAAGTAACCAGATTTCCATAGGAAGGTGAAAAATAGACTAAGGACCTTGACTTACACTTAGCTAGGGCACAATTTACCTTGCATGGTGACCTACAGTTAGAAATTGACAAGAAGAAAGGCACTTCAAGGATGTCCTTTCCCTTGGACTATATCTAGCCAAATTTGTTTATAATACAATATTTTTACATGTGAAGGGCACTACAAATATCTACACGATCTACATTTCAAAATCCTGAGCAATCTCCGCCATGAAAACATATCGATAAATTTACCTAGCTTTTTGTTTAATATTTTGAAGAAAAAAACTTCTTTGGTTCAGTCAGGTAAAGATCAATTATTTTCTCATCATTGCTTAATTAAATTAATTGTGGAAAGAGAGTTGAATAAGAATATGATAGGAACTTGGGATGAATTTTTAAAAATAGATGAAATAGAGCCTAGAATGATCGGTCCTAGAGGCCATGGTGTAGGAAGAAGGGAGAAAACAACCACATGGGTTTGTAAAATAATTCAAAGAACATGAACCATTCCTTAAGCTTCTTCCTCTAACCCTAAACCACCTAGGAAGAGAGCTTGTGACATTATTACTCCTACTTCCAGTGAGAAGAAAAGAAAAGGCAAGGAAGCTGATATTCCTGAGACCCCACCTTCAGTAAAAACTAGGTCTGCCTACATGAAAGAAAAAAGTAAAACCCTAGAAATAGAAGAAGTAATTCCAGAACAACAACCCAAAAATAAAGGTGATAGTGACAAGGTTGATGAAACCTCACCCTTAAATGAGAGTGGAACACCATAAAAACCTCTTGTAGCAGCTATGGAGGAAGTGTCTACCAGTAGGAGGAAATGTAAGGATTTCCTCAAACATCAACAAGGAGGTTGAGCCTCCTATTCAAACTGTTAACATAGCATCCTATGAATCTATGGAAAGACCCTCTTGTAAAACAATGCTTCAACAAAACATAGATAGTGATAATATACAAATTTAGGGTGAAGATAGTGATGTGTTTCCCATAATAAGAATTCAAAAGCATAAGTTATCCCTAATATTGATTATATCCTTATTGATATTGATAAAGATTCTGAGGAGGTAGAGGATTTTGTTGATGACTCTATTAGACAAGATAATCTTGATGATTAAGAAGATTTACCTTTTGAAGAATTTCTTGAAATAAATAAGGATATTATTGAAGAGGTGTTAGAACAAATTAGTAAGGATGGGTTGGACACACTAGCCAGGGGAGATGAGTCTTGCCAAGGGGAGAATGTAGTGAAAACTCTTGTTGTGTGGAAAGGAAAGTCCTCTAGATAGGAAAAGACAATAAAAACCCCTTAGCTTGCACCGGGATGGACTAGCATTTTCAATCAAGGACCCATGCCACTGCTAGACCTATCCACACCTTTCACTGTACAGTTGAATTTGTATCAGCAACTGTTATGGGAAAGGACACAGTGGGAGTTAGAGAAAGAAAAATTGAAGTGAACTATTGATGAGAAAGCTCATCAATTAGAGCATAAAATATATCCAATTGAGGTGTTGTAAATAAGGGTTGTTCAGATCACTAAATTGATTCCAAAGATTATGGCATGCAGATCACCGTCACTGTTATATGCCCTATTTCTTAAAGAACATTTCATTAATTTCAAGTTAATAAGAATTGTGGAAGGACTGAACCCCTCTATTTCAACACCCCATGAGTTTTATGATGCATTTCAATCAGCTCCTTTATCTTTGAATAATTTGTTATGTGAATTGTATTTGCATAATCTTGTTGTACCAGATGAAAGGGATTGGAATTCACTCTTTTATGTGGGGGATGTCCAATTGAGAACAATAATCTCTTAGATAAAAAATGAAATAAGAAGGGAACATCAAGCTTTACCTTATAGAAATAGTGAGATGGAGACACCCTTGTTTATAAGACCCAAAGTTAAACATTCTAGGAAAACTTTTCTTGATTGGATTTTGGTTACAGTGAATCCAAGTGGAGAAAATAAAGTCTACCCAGTCAAAGAGAAAGCCTATACAGATTGGTATCAGCACTCATCTCATGAGTTTATTACTATAATCACTTCTTGCAAGCAGAGATGGATAAGGATGTCCCATGACTTGAAGGTTAGAGAATCCCACTCTCCACAAAACCTGACTCTTACCACCAAACTAGCTCCATGGTACATCATGTTGGGTAGGAAAGTGCTTAATTATTGGTTTCCATTAAGATTTCAACCACCTGTTCTCCGTCAGCTATTACTAGAAATGAATGAAGATGCTGAAGATCATGACATGGCCAAAGAAGTTCAGAGATGGGAAAGGTTGAGAGAGAACCATGGATACTTAAACTACATTGATGATGAGCCAGGGAGAAGACTGCTAGTGACTTGAGGCTGAGAGCCAGGATCCAAAACTTTATGATTGTTGGAGACCAGCAATAGGATAGTTGGGGGGAATGATGAGCCTCTTAAATGACCATCTTTCTAAGTGATTTTTATTTCTTTTCATTAGTTTATTTGCAAAACAGATACATGGACTTATGGTTTTATATGTATATTTTATACATTTAAAGAAATAAAGTAGGAATATGGATGATAGAAGAACATGATATATTTTCTTAAAATTAATGGATAGAAATGACAAAATACAGTAATTATATATGCTAATGAATGATCCTTTGCCTATGCTATGTTTTTGGGTAGTTTCCTTCCTATAGCCATACGCCTTGCAAGAGGATTAATTAGAGCTTAATAATTTGTTCCTAATATTAATGATGTGAATATGTATGTATCAAAGGTTGTGTGTACATTAATCATTTTGGAGGGATCAGTCATGGCATATTTGAAGATCAACATAATGGTACTGAAGGAGTCAAAGCCGATTGTTGCCACAATATGCCTTCATGTTGAAGAAGTCAAATGAATGCTTGAATAGTTAAGGTGTTGCTGCAAGACCTTCACATGAGGAATGGGTCAATACCATTTCCTGTTAAGACTAGTGCATAGATCTAGGACCCACAACACACTATATTCTAGGAGGACTTATTCTTGATGATTGCTATTTCTTTTATAAGACATTATGTATCTATAACAATCCTCATTAATGGAGTGATTTTAGATTTAGGGAGTAGTTATAGTTTTCCTTTAAATAAGATGACTATTGTAACTCTTGGATTTAGACAATTTTCTGAATAGAAGCTATTATAGTTGTAATACTATTTTATTTTTCAATCCAAGTGTACTTGTTTTCCATGAATGAATAGAATGCACAATTTGAGTTCAATCCTTTTATCTTGATTGTGTTTCTATTCACTCATTCAAGGGGGCCCACTTGGTGAGTGAATTACTTTGTTAGAGTATGAATCATTTTCATGCTTACTTAGAAGTAAAGTAGAACTCTGTTGTTCCTACAACCACTAGTAACAAAACTAGTAGATTGTTCTTCCAGCATAGGTGATTAGAGTAATTCCTATTCATGATTATTTATTTTCCTAGAGTAAACTCATTTACTCATATTAGCATAGATTTCCTGAAGTGTAATGCATTTGAATTCCATAGATTAGTCATGGAGATTAAGAGAGTTTGAAGCATATACTTTGAAGATGCCATTCCAAGTTTACGTCCCTGGTTGATAATTAAATAAGATTGAATGATCTAATTAGCAACCATTTAGGGTGTCCAATCCTAAAATAAGTAGTCCAATGCTATGGGTTTTTAATATAATTATTTAGCCAAGAAGCCCGTACTAGAGTTCATAAGGGGTTTGTTGGTACCTTTGTTCAATTGTATTTGGTTGAGAGTGTAGACAACAGTACTAATGGATTCTCTCTAGAATGTTTGTGCAACCTCTTTTTCAATTAACAATGCTCTAGCAGAATCAACTATCAGATCTGCTCCTTCTTTTGGCTATGCCATTTTTTTCTAGAGTCCTCGATGCAGATACATGGATTTTTATTCCATTTTCATTGTAGAAGACAAAAAATTCATTAGAGAAAAATTCACATCTTCTATCTAATCTTAAAAAATTCAGCTACTGACCTATTTCCTTCCCAACTCTATTTTTATACCATTTAAACATTTGGAATGCATCAAACTTTTATTTTAGAAACATTACCGACATCATTCTTGCGTAGTCATCAACAAACAAAATAAAATATTTATCTCCATAATAACTTTGTATTCTAATAGGACCACAAAGGTTATTATGAACTAATTCCAAAATACCATTAGATAAGTAATACTTTCTTGAGAAACTTGATTTTCTCATCTTACCAATATAACATTCCTTACACATCACTTTATTAGGTTTTCTTAATTTTGGTAGACCTTTGACTCTATTCTTTTTGCTCACCTTAATCATGTTGTCAAAATTTACATGATAGAGTCTTTTATGCCATAGTCATACATCCTCAAATTTAAAAAACAAGAAACATTTTGCAACAGTATCAAGGTAGAACATGTTACCTTTAGATTGTTCACTAGTCCAATCAAATCTCCATCAACACCATAGATCTTCACTTTTCTATTTTTAAATTCCAATCGCTTACCAACATTGTTCAATTGTGCAACACTCAATTTTTTTTAGTTTAGTCCTTGAACCCAATAAGCATCATCACATATGATATTTTCATTCAGTATAATGGATCCTTTACCATTTATAGAACATGGAGCATCATTTCCAAATCTTAAAAATCCTCCATCATACTCTTCCAGGTTCTCAAACTTACCAATGTTAGTAGTCATATGATATGAACAACCACTATCAATTATCCATGGGTCAGTTTTGATAGCATGATAAATAATGGCTTTTTCATCTTCATACCTCTCTTCTTTTGAATCATCCTCCATAGAAACATAGAAAACTTCCATACTTTCTTCTGTGTCATTAGGTTCATCATTGGTTACTCCCTCAACTAGGTAGCATGATTTCTTTCCTTTATCCTTGAAATATCTAAACCTTTTGTATCAGTTCATCTTCTTGTCACTTTTATCACTCTTGTCATTTTTAGGACATCTAGATGCAATGTGACCAGTCTTGTTGCAATTAAAATATTTCAGAGGTAGTTTACCTTTATAATTTCCTTTTCCTCTTGGTAGCCTCTTTGCCAACAGTGCTTCCAACTCTTCTTATTCTTTCTCTTTGGTTAGGATACTATCATAGTCACTTCCACATGAACTACTATGATTCTCTCTTTCTCTTCTCAAAGTTCCAATTCTTTAAGATGATTTGAAAGTTGTTTCAATAGTCGGTAGACTATTATCATAATTACTAAGTTTAAATGTAGTCAGCTTACCGATCAAGGCATCAAGAGTAACAATGTTATTCGGTATGGATCTCAGTTCCTGAATAGAAGATAATTGAATAAAATACTTGGATGAGAGAGTTCTCATAATTTTACTTACCACTTCTTCGCCAGTCAATGTTCTACCAGCACCTATGATGGCACTAATGACCTCCTTAATTCTAAAACTATATTGAGCAATGTTCTCTTCATCTTTCACTCTCATCTCATCAAATTTTCCTCTAAGACTATCAACCTTAGCTTTTTGTACAGGTATATCACCTCCATAAACAAGTGAAAACTTATCCCATATCTCTTTTGTAGTAATACAGTCCTTAATGTCATTAAATTCAACATCGGTCAAAGAAGAAGCAATTTCAATCATTACTGAGTTGCGTTGCTATTTTTCTCTCATCCGATCAATTGTCATAGGTCCAGGAGGTGGTGGAGTGTAGTCATTATCCAAAAGGTTGAGTGTAGAATCTCCAATTCTAGATATAGGTATAACCTCATCCTAATTTTCCATGTAGGGAAACTTTCCTTGTTCATCTTAGGTATTTCTCTCTTATAAATCTTCAAGTATTTTACTCAAGTCTTTCAAACTTATCCCTTTAGAGTACTTATCTCTAATAACAATTGTTGGATTACGGAGAGGGGGGGTGAATCACTAATCCTTGATTCTTTGTACATAAAAAATGTTCTCTGATTAACTCAGTGTCAACTTGGTCAGACACACTTCAATACTAACTATTAATAATAAATTAACTTTATCAATCAACAATAACATTCACAATAATCATTAACAACAAATAACACAAGTATTTAACATGGAAACCCAATATGGGAAAAAGTACTTTGGGAATTATCACCCACTAAATAATTCACTCTTATGAAGTGAGCTAGGTTAAAAGCCAATCTAGTTAAAGATTACAATACACATTGTTAAATGTGACCCTATTAGGGGATTTACCTTAGATCTGTTAGGATCTTCACCCTGTTAGGAGTGGTCTGGTTAAAGGTCTTCAAACACTCTTTAGAATGTTACCTTTTGTAAGGATTTACAAATAATACTGTTAGGTCAACTGGGTTAAGAGATTTTTCTGATACAAATGTTAATAAGTAACAACATATAAATTGACCTATAAATCATCAACTATCCTTTGCATAACCAGATCCATTGTGCACTCTTTTTCTTCACTTTAATCTTTCACTTTCCACTAGCTTCAACACTTTATCAAATTCTACTTTCTGATTCAGAATTCAACTTTTCCTTCTTCACTTCATCATTCAGTGACTCATCAACCCTTCAACTTGCCAACCTTTTGTTCATACAAATTCATCCTTTATAAAGACTTTGTTTTACCTCTTAATCTCCTTTATTATGTTTTCTTTTGATAAATCTCATCTGTCCATCATAGTAGTTGTGAATGATGTAATGAGAGGGAAGAAGAGATGTTTTGTTTGAAGATGGCCAAAATTCATTAATTCCAACAATGTGATATTTGTAGACTTAGGAGCCATGTTGAGTGAAACATTTCATGGAGGGAAGACAAGTGGTATAAAGGAGTTAGAATGCCTTGTGTCTCCTTGAGAATGAGGCCAAAAAATAGGCCAGTGGTTGCATAATATATGTCTCTCAACAAAAGATGCCACCAAAAAAATATACACATATTTAGGGGAGTTAGGATAAGATTCATTTGAGAGAGGTGAGTAAAATAAGTTTGGTTAGAACAAATGGTTAGATGGATACAATAGTTTAGGATGAGGGTTAAATGTAGGATCCATGTGCTCAATTGAACTAAATTAATTAATTTAATTCAAAATAGAGAGAAATGAGGAAAAGAGAATTAATTTAGACATACATATTTATTTTCCTAATTTAAATTCAATTAATTAATTAGACTAATCTAACCAAATTAATTAATTTAATTAGGTATGGGAGAAATTAATTAAATATTTAATAATTATTTAAATAATAATGTGACCATATTAATGTGAAAGGATGACTTGATTTAAATGCCTACACCATCTAATATTCACTATAAACTTTTTTATGCCATTATTATCCACCATCCACTTATGTTTTATGTTCATCAGAATAAAATATCACTCTAAATTATAATGTTACCATAAAATTGAGTTAATTTGATAGCACCATGGCCAAGTGAACATGTCAGAAAGATATACCTCCCCTTAAATATACCTCTCCTTTAGATCATTAAATAAGATATACCTTTCCTTAAGTATACCTCTCCTTTAGGTCATTAAAGGAGATCGAGTATAGAACTGTGTAAAATTATTTATAGAAGTGCATTTTTCCAATTTATAGCTACATCTTTTATTATGACACATTGTTTATGACACAAATTGTTTATCTATATCTTTTATTACAACATAAAGAAACATAAAAAGTATTTTTTTATAATATATTTCTATATATTTATCTTTTATTATGACACAAATTGTTTTTCTGTATCTTTCACTACAATAGAAAGAAACATAAAAAGTACTTTTTAATATATTTCTATATATTTTTGTAGAACACATAATCTAAGGAAAATTGATCTTGAAGAGAAACCATCTAATATTCAATATAAATTTTTTTATGCCATTATTGTCCACCATCCACTTATGTTTTATGTTCGTTAGAATAAAATATCACTCTAAATTACAATGTTACCATAAAATTGAGTTAATTTGATAACACCATGGCCAAGTGAACATATCAGCAAGATATACCTTTCCTTAAGTATACCTCTCCTTTAGGCCATTAAAGAAGATATACCTCTTCTTAAGTATACCTCTACCTCTAATGTTACCATAAAATTGAGTTAATTTGATAACACCATGGCCAAGTGAACATATCAAAAAAATATACCTCTCCTTAAGTATACCTCTCCTTTAGGTCATTAAAGAAGATATACCTCCTTAAGTATGCCTCTCCTTTAGGTCATTAAATAAGATCTACCTCTTCTTAAGTATACCTCTACGTCTCCTTAAGTATACATCTCCTTTAGGTCATCCTTAAGTATACCTCTCCTTTAGGTCATTAAAGAAGAAGTATACCTCTACCTCTTCTTAAGTATACATCTCCTTTAGGCCATACTTAAGTATACCTCTCCTTTAGGTCATTAAAGAAGAAGTATACCTCTTCTTCTTAAGTATACCTTTCCTTTAGGTCATCCTTAAGTATACCTCTCCTTTAGGTCAATAAAGAAGATATACCTCCTTAAGTATACCTCTCCTTTACGTCATTAAAGAAGATATACCTCTTCTTAAGTATACCTCTACCTCTCCTTAAGTATACATATCATTTAGGTCATTAAAGAAGATATACCTCCTTAAGTATACCTCTCCTTTAAGTCATTGAAGAAGATCTACCTCTTCTTCTTAAGTATACCTCTACCTCTCCTTAAGTATACATCTCCTTTAGGTCATCCTTAAGTATACCTCTCCTTTAGGTCATTAAAGATGAAGTATACCTCTTCTTCTTAAGTATACCTCTACCTCTTCTTAAGTATACATCTCCTTTAGGTCATCCTTAAGTATACATCTCCTTTAGGTCATTAAAGAAGAAGTATACCTCTCCTTTAGGTCATTAAAGAAGATCTACCTCTTCTTAAGTATACCTCTACCTCTCCTTAAGTATACATCTCCTTTAGGTCATCCTTAAGTATACCTCTCCTTTAGGTCATTAAAGAAGAAGTATATCTCTTCTTCTTAAGTATACTTCTACCTCTCCTTAATTAATTAAAGAAGATCAGGTGTAGAACTGTGTAAAATTGTGTAGAATTGTGTAAAATTGTGTAGAACTGTGTAAAATTATTTATAGAATTGTGTAAAATTGTTTATAGAAGTGCATTTTTCCAATTTATTTTTACATGTCTTTTATTATGACACAAATTTCTATATCTTTCATTACCATAGAAGAAAGATGAAAAGTATATTTTTTACAACAAAGAAAGATAAAAAGTATGTTTTTTACAACAAGGGATGCTCTCCTTGATGGTTAATGCATGGTAATCTATTTAAAATCTTTCACAAAGGGATGGTGGCTAATGCATGATAATCTATAAAAGTATTTTTTTAAATTAATTTATTTCTATATATTTTTTACTACAATACATAAAATGGGGCAATTTTTTAATTTTATTTATTTCTATATTTTTTTACTATAATACACAAAATACATAAAAATGAGGTAAATTGAAGCAAATTGCTCTGAAGGGATGGCTAATGCATGATAATGTATGTTTAAAATCTTTCAAAGGGATGACTAATGTATGTTTAAAATCTAAAATCTTTCAAAGGGATGACTAATGCATGATAATCTATAATGATTAGCTAATACAAGATAATCTATGATTAAAGTCTTAAATAAATATTACATAAAATGAGGTAAATTGATTATCAGTTACTAATGCATGATAATCTATAAGGGTTGGCTAATGCACAACCAAATTTACCCTTTTAAAATCCAGATGCTTATTACATTCTTATTACAAACATATTAGCAGATAAATGACTTTTAAACGAATGATGTTTTATTTATTACTTTTATTCAGAAAATTTAATCATTTAATAATTTCATACACTATTTTATTAACATAGTAATTTTATAATTTCAATAAAATGGTTATTACATGAACAAACATTGCACTAAAACATTCCAATATAAATACAGTTTCATATTTACTCATAAACATAAGGTGACTACTTTATCCATTATAATTGTAGGAAATAAAGCTGTAATGTAACTTCTAGCATACTATGTAATAATTATGAAATGAATATGAAATATAACTAATTCATAATTCTTCCTTCAAGAGAACTAAAATTTAAATTTAAAGTTATAACTTTACTCTTTGTACAATTACAAGATCAAGGATCACATTTGAGATTACAACCAAATCACATAGGCTTAACACACCTATAAATAATCCTTAAACTTTACAACTTCAATTATGAATAGTAACAAGTTCTTCTTCTAGAGCCTCACTATTTCCTATCCTTGACATCTCTTTAATTCTTTATACAATAAGAAACCTACAAGTCAAATTCTTTTCTCATGACCATGGAGGCTCACCTCCTAGCCTAGGCCATTTCATGGCCACCCCCGAGCTAGGGGAAACAAGAAAGGATAGTTTACAAACATTCCACACACATTAAACATACATTCAAAATTTTGAGACATGAACTATCACATTATTACTCCCATTCCCAAGCTTGCACATAGGAATTCATAATTGATTCCAGTATGGGTGAAGGGGGAATGATCTCATATGGAGATTCCATACTTAAAAAAATTATTACATGCCTTCACAAGGCTCCCTTCCAACAAACCAGCTCATCACATGAGCATCAAAAACATCCCTTATGGCCCCAAGGTATAACATAAGTAGGCCTCATGGATCCCCATACATCCAAGCTCTCAAACACATGGATTCCCCAACTATGCCCTTCACCCCAAGACAATCCTCAATTCTTCCCAAGGATGAGGAGTATCTTGCACACCCATAAACATATTGAAAAATAAGATGGTAAAACAAGAACAAAGTCATAAAATCACATTGAAACTACACAATACAAGATTCACACATAAGATGCAACAAATTACAAGATTCACACAAGTTTCATCTTCTCAATGCAATTACACAAACATATACATGATAGAACCACCAACCTTTCTCCTAAGAAATGGCAATGGAGGTTTGTAGTAGAGCTTTCCCTTGATTCCTAGCTTGCTTCCTTTCTCCAAAAAACACTAGCAAAACTCTCAAGTCCTCTTCTCACTAACTCCACAAAACTAGCATAGACAAGATGTAGTGCCTAATTACCAAGCCTCTATTGCCTAAAGACTCTCAAACATTTTGATCTCATTCCCTCATCCCATAGAAAATTATGTTTCTAGATTCTAGTTAACATGACACTTGCCCTTGCTATGGAAAAGGAATACAAATCAAAACATGGAAATGTGAGATATCCTAGAAACATTCCCAATTTCGTCATAACCAAAAATGGCCCATTTAGAGAGGCAATATGGAGGTCTAGGGAAGTGGAAATGGTAAAAATAGGCCCCCTAACCAATGTACTAGACTTGGGGCACTAAAAACCAACCTTAACTACACCCTGGGACTCCACATAACCCTTCAAAAACCCTAGTTAAGCTTGCATCCGAAAACGGAATAATGATGGCATAAACCTTGGCTCCCTAAACCACCAACCTAGCCTAGGGATACACAAGACAAATCTAAGGAAAGGGTGGGGTCCACATTCCACTCAAGCATGCCACCTTATCACAATAGTGTCAAGTGATACCTCACAAAAGTACACATCACATTACACACTTGGCATGCCTAGTGGACAAATTACATTTACATTTACACAAAATAATATTTACTTCTAATAATGCATTTACATACATTAACAACCACATACATACATGCATCACATTTATGAATAAAATCACATTACAACGAGGTCGTTCTCTTCTTAGAGCCGACCTTGGTTTCAAACTGATTGCACATAGATCCATCTTGTTTCCCCGCATTTACATCCAAGGCCATATTCCTGCACATTCGATTCTGATGTCAGTACCTCATAAACTCTTTGCATTAATAATCATATCGAAAGTGAAATAATAAAATCTAAACTCGATAAATATAAATAAACCGCATTTCATGAATCATAACATAATCCACATTATACCCTAATTCTTCAAGCATCAAAATATCAATTCAATTTTCACATAAGCATGTAACCCTAAGTTAATAATTGAACCCTTATACTATCAACATTTACTATTCTGTAAGATAACGTAACAAATTTAGAATACAAAATTCATATATCATAAGGTAAGCATGAAACCAATATGAGCATATAAGAGTATGACTAACATCATCATCATATAAATATATAACTATCATCTCATAAGGTCTAATGATAGCAAGTCATAATCCAAAATAGGAAAAATGTCTCTAATCAATGTATCATCAAGATAAACCAAGTGTCAAAACAACTGTCAAGCTAAGATGGGTCGGGGTAGGACCTCACATCCTCCCCCCCTAGGCATGAACTTCCTCCTGGAGTTCATCAAATAGATGGGGGTACTGATCTCTCATCTATGTTGTGTCCTCCTAAGATGATCTAAGGCTACCAACATCTAACTGCTGATTAGATGACCTGTTGGACAATATCTAGCAATGTGCCCCATGGCACCACATGTATAACATGGTCCCCTAGCCTAGAACTGACTCCCTCAAGTTCTAGACTGTTGCTGCCCACTTGTCATACTGGATCTACTAAAGCTATCTCTGGATGATTGAGTCTAACCTCCCTAGTCATGTCGGGGACTCTGCTGAGACTACTGCTGCTGCTGTGGTGTGCTAGAGTTCTTTTGATTTCCCTTCTAGAGGGATTTCTGGAAAATAGAAGACTGTGGTGCGAAACTATGGTTTTGTGACCTGTCCCATGCATTATGAGACATGTTATGGATCTCCTCAACTATCATGGCCCTCTCAACTATATCACAAAAATAAATTGATGGTACCATCCATACTCTATCAACTATGACATAGTTCAACCCCTTAATAAATTGGTTGACCTAGAGTTTCTCATCCTTCATGTAATCAACATAAGGAAGGAGCTTGAGAAACCTACACCCATACTATGCTACTGATAGACCTTTCTACTATAGGTCATGAAAATCATCGATGCGATGCTGTCTAAAGTGATCTGACATATATCAAGCTTAGAATCTCTCTATGAAGGTCTCCCACATGAGGGTATCTATGACAAGATGACTCTTATATTCCTCTTGCCTCCACCATGTAGAGGCAGTCCCCCTCAGCATGTGAATTGCAAGTTGTGCCTTAAGGTTTCTCTTGTAAGGGCGCAACCCAAAACATCTCTCAAGGCTAAAAAGAAGCCTCAACATCTTCCCCATCTGTGGACCCTAAAAAGGGTGGTGGCTCAAGTTGAGGTTTCTGATCTGGTCCCCTATATCATGGGGCACTCTTAGCACTATCACTGGTGGTGGCTCTGGCATGTGTACAGACTCATACCCATGATCTGCCTACTTGTCTACTCATCTAGGTGGGGGAATCCTACTCCACTCTCGGACCTTAGCCTGTTGGCCTCCTGGAGGCAATCTATTCATAATTATATCAGCTAGTTTTTGTAATGCATTAAGGATGTCCTGGTTGGGATTAGGTGGCGGTACAAGAGGGCCCCTTGAATGTCACCTACTCCCTCAGCTACCTGCTCAACTCCCTCTACTACCACACGACCACCTCTGGGTCTCCGCCTACGTTGGCAAGCATTACGCATGACTGGAGGCATCCCACTACTATCTTTTCTTTACTAAGGTTTTCCGTGAAAGGATGGATGTCTTAGAAAGGATAATGAGCTCTACTACCATGACATAGTATGCATTCGTAAAGTTGATGAAAAGAAAGGCCTCTACTTCTTTATATATATAAGTATAAATAAAATTTATTAAAATTTAATTATACATAACTCTAATGTTTATATGAGTAATTCATTAATTTTCCAAGAGTACTAAAGATTTCAACCTAATTTAGGTTAAGCTGTAATGCTATTTTTACGATGACCAGTCTACTGGCCACATATTTTGGCCTCATAAAAATAATATTATCAAGTTTTTTAACTAAAAACTTTAATTACACTTTACTTCATATTAATCTAAATTTGATTAATCTACAAGACTATGGTAATGCTCCTAAATACTAGGGTTAGAGAACTATAAGGGGTAGAAGGGCATTAATAAATATTTGATTTAAAGGCGGCCAACATAGGGTGACAAGGGAATAGACCAAACTAAAGGGAAAACATCTCCCTTATTTACCCTAAGGTAGTTTAATGATAATTAAATTTAACCCTAAGAAATCTAAAGCGAATAAAACCAATTTCACCCTTTTTAAATTCCAACTATAAAAGGGGACAATTAGGTCATTAAACATTTAAAATTAATTCTCAGTTAATGCGTTTATTAACTTTAATCCTCACTTGATTTCCATATATATTTAAAATATTTAATTTCAATTTTTTTTTAATAAAATTTTTACCTTTACATAATATTTTAAAAAGTCTAACTTCTCATTTATTTATCATTTAATCATCTAAGTCCAATTAATGACTTAAGCCCCAAATACCATTAAGAGATAGAAATGTATATAAATAAATAAATTAATTTCCATCGTGTACCCATAATAGTTTTGTATGAAAAGAGTTTAGATTTACTAAGAGAATATAGTCCCAAGGTTTTAGATCCTTATTCACTGAACTACCCGCTTTATATAGTCCTTTAGAATTTTAATTGAATTTAATATCAATAACACCATTCATAAAAATATAAACTTTGACAACTTATTATTCTTTTCATTAAATTTTACTAAAAGAAAATAAATGTCATTTAAAATAATATTAATGACAACAATAACAAAACATTTCAAATAGAAAAATTAAATTTTATCTATATAATTTTCCTAACACTAACACATTAAGGTTGATTTTGACTTAAAAAATTTAATATGATTCTTTTTTTTTTTTTTGAGAATAGTTCGTTCTCTTTGGCTGAGAGCCAAGGACTGAGGGGTTTCCATTCCACCAAATTCGCCCGGGGCATGATCCCGGCCTCATCCCTTATCAGATGTCTTTACGAGATTTGAACCCTGGTGGGCTCAATGAGAACCATTGAACTTCACTAGTCGACCAATTCACAATTGACAATATGATTCTTTAAAAGAGATCTCTAACTAATTAAATAAATAAAAGCTTACATTCTTACTAGTTTATTCTATCCTCTTAAGCAAAAATAAAATAGGCTATTGACTAGCACATTTAAAAGAAAAGAATAATAAGGATTAAATAAATGCATAAAACAATGGCTCTCCAAACCCTAATTCATAATAAGTTAATCTACCTAGGGAATTAGAATATTGTTGCTATTTTATAATTACTAAATTAAATTTTAGTCAAGTCTATTAGATTTTCACAATCCATGTATATGCTATATCAATTTCTAGATTCAATTGTGTTAGACTTTTTAACCATCAATGTTTCAGATCATACTACATGATCCATCATCAGGATGCTAGAGAGCAAGAAGAACAAAAGATGGGTGATTGCAGATCTAGAAGGCCATAATAGGAGGAGGAGAGAGAAGGGAATATGAGAGAGAAAAGGGGAGGTCCAACACATACAAAATATAAAAAATACATAAAAAGGCTAAACACAAAAAAGGACCTATCAAACTAAGTAAATTGGGGAGAAGAGCAAAAAAATAAGGATTAAACTAAACATAAGAAGAAAACATAAAGGGATATCTAAGAGGGGGACAAATCAAGAGATAGAAGGATAATCAAGAAAGAAAAAATAAAAAGGAAATATAACTAAAATAAATAAACACCTAAGTATATATATACAACTATATATATATATATATATATATATATATATATATATATATATATATATATATATATATATATATATATATATATATATATATATATATATATATATATATATATATATATACATATGCATATACATATGCATATACAAATATTAGTATATGCATATATACATGTGTACGTACATATACCTATAACTATATGTGTACCTATGTATATATGTAAATGTATACATGTATAACTATATGCAAATAAGTGTCAGCGAAGGTTTTGAAATGCTAGGCGGGAGAGGGAGTGGGAGGGGTTCTCAGCAGTGATGGAGACAAGGATGTAGCAGATGAAGAGGATGGTGACCTAGGTGGGGGTCTGTGGAAGCACTTGGCTGGGGGCAGTAGCAGTCATGGGGGGTGTTGTTGCCTTTTTCCTAAGTTGTCTGTTTGGGCCAGGGCTCCCTGCAATGGCACAACTTTTGGGGGGTTTCTTACCCTTTCCTTCTTGGAATGGAGGTGGCCCTTGCCTCATCAAAAGAGTGATGGAGAGTGATGGTGTTGGGTCCAACTTTGGGATCTTGTTGTGCTGGATTGTTCTTGGGAACCTCACGGGTGGGCCATTTTTTGGGTTTCATTGCTTCTTCCAGTTGTTTGGGAGAGGGGTGTTGGTTCGGTTGGAGTGATCCTTTGTGGAATCCCTATAGAGGTGGGGTTGCACACTAATGCTCTATGGCAGCTATTGGTTTCTCTTCTACATCTCTCCTCTACCCTGTTTCCTATGGAGGTGGAAGCCTATTTTGAGGTGAAGGTTTTTTTCCCTCTTAACACCTCTTTCCCGCTTTCTATAGAGGTGGAAGTTCCTTCTGAGGTGGAGGCTCTGCCTATTGAAGTGGCTAGCAACTGGATGGAAGAGGCAGTTTGGGGTTTTGTTGGAGAGTTTGGCCATAGCTGGAGGCCGTGGTTTTTGCCAAAGATCTATGATGGATTCATCTTTTTCCTAGCAAGTTGTAAACTGGTGGAGTGGGGAAAACTCTTCTTCTTCTCCATTTCTTTGTTAAAGGTTGGGGGAGCCTTTCAAAACCCTATAGGGCTCAGCCTTTGCTGGAATGTCCTGTTTATGCCAGAGATCCTTCAATGTCTCTTCTTTTTTCTGGCAGATCGTGACTTGGTGGTTTGGGGAGATTTCCTCATGCCCATTTCCTTGTTAATGGTAGGGGGATCCATTCAAAACCCTAAATACTATGGTGTAGCTGAAGATTTTCTAGCACATATTCATAAGCTACTGTTTCATCTTTGGGATGGTCATGAAAGGGTGGACTGGTCTATCTGCCAGATCTATTAGAGGTCAAATCCCATTTTGGCAATGGGAGCCATCAATAAGGTTGGGGGAGCCTTTCAAAATCCTGATGGTTTGGTGCAGCTGAAGTTCTATTTCCATATTTTTGTGAGTTGTTGTTTCATTAAATCTAGTTATGGGATCCATCAAAACCCTTATGATTGGTTTTGGGAGCCAAAAAACCCTAGATATATGGTGATTCTATAAGGCGTGGGTCTTACTTGTTTGGTCTTGGCAGCTTGAGCCTTCTTGATAAATTTTTTCTGGCTGTTGTTGTAATGCTGGGTTTGTACTGCTAGTAATTCTTTTGGCAGTTTGTGTTGGGGGGTTATGTAAGGTTTATCTTTTTCCCCAGCTATCTCTCTTTGTATTGAGCTAATACTTCCTATTATTTTTCTCTAGGTTATAGTTCCCTCAAAAACTATTTGTATATGATTTCAGGGCCCATTCAAAACCTATTTTTACCTTAATCAAAAACTATATGCAAATAAGCTAGTATATATGTATGCATGTATGTATACTTGTATACATATAAATACATAAAATAACAATTAAGCATATATAAATGTATATCTATAAGTGTGTGTGTGTGTGTGTGTGTGTGTGTGTGTGTGTGTGTCTGTATATATATATATATATATATATATATATATATATATATATATATATATATATATATATATATATATATATATATATATATATATATATATATATATATATATATATATATATATATATATATATATATATATATATATATATAAGTACAAACCTGTGTCACACTTTTATAAAGGAAAATGACGATAACATGCAAATATTTCAACTTTAATGACATAAAAGTGACATTTGTGTTTAGAATTTGAAGATGATGTAAACTAATGAAATGTGTAAAATTTGATGAAGTTTATGCTTATAATTTTTTTTTTAAAAATTGAACAAAAATTGACATAGTTTTTTAATTTTTGAAGTCCATTTTTTTATTGCTAAAATATGCTGAAAATCTAGGGTCTAGTTTGTGTAAAAAAAACTATATGCAAATAATATTTTTTTCCTCTGATTCCATAATATGTTTTAAATGACATGTATAGATAGTGCATTAAAAAAAAAGATTGGATTTCGATATATATTTTGTTTGTTATAACTATCCAAAGTCGGTGTTACCTGAAATCAATAGTTTTTAGTTCACGTCCAATTTTCCCTATCAAATCTACACCATTAAAAAAAAATTATATATTCTTGAAGAGGACTCTCTCCTCTAGTGTTAAATATAAAGTTTTAATTTTTCTAACATGATTTGTTATTTTTAATATTTTTCGAACGAGTGTGTTCTTAAATGTTAAAAGACCTACTTGAAGTATTTTCAACTTATAATATATTATATGAAATCAAAGCATGATAAAAATTACATGACCATAATATTGACTCCGAGCTCTACAAAAGGATATTTTAAGATTTTATAGAAAGGTAATTTTGAGAGAAAATTCAGGTCCAGAAGTGAGAACTTCTGAGAGCCACCCTTTTTTGCTTACTTGGCTGCCAAATAGGATTCCACATGGGTCTGATCGGAAGGGGTCTAGCCGAACCCATAGGCAACCAAATACGGTCCCATGCATGGTCAAGCCCCTTAAATCCAAATTTTCACAATGCGGCCGATTTTTTAAATAAAATCAAATTTTTAATAGATTTTTAATAGGTTTTTGAAATTTATAAATTATTTTAATTTTATTTGTAAGAGTTAAGTGGTTTTTATCTTCAATTAAGTGATTTTTAATAGTTTTTTGAAATTTATTAATGATTTTTATTTTATATTTGGGTATTGCATGCCAAGTTTTGATTTAGTGTTTTCAAGTTAATTGATTCTTTTCTATTTTTCATAGGGTAGTTTACCTATTTATGGTGTTGCATGCATTGAAACTATTATTCAATTTTCTTTATTAAGATGATTTTGGCTAGTATTCAATATACAAGTTTATAGATTTTGGCTCTGAGATTGAATTGGAGGATTGTGAAACCTTTGGGAAATTTCAGGGTTGTTAAATTGTTCTTTGCACAATTTCTGTTGAGTGGTGGTTTAAGGTAGGGTTTGAAATTTCTTTTTGCAATTATTCAAGTTGGAAAATATTCTCTTCATTGTGTTTCCAAGATAGGTTGATGATTTTGGAGTAATTATATTTTTTTCATTGTCCTTGAGAAATTTTGCAAGATTAGATTGTTGTGATTTTGTGAATGATAAATATGTATATATTTTGTTTGCTTATGAGCGTAAGCTTTTATATAAATGTGTGAGTTTTTCCAGTTAAGTGATTCTTTTATATTTTTCAATCTGAACAGTTTTTGCAATGGGGAATAAAAGGAATAGATTAAGAAAATATGATCGAACAAAGGATGACAAAAATATCAGACAAAACATAATTAAGATCAACCTGTTGAAGTTCAGGAAGAACCTATTGATATTCAAGAAGATGCAATTCAAGCAGAGGAACAAATTGGTAGTTCTAGAGGTGAAAATATATCTTTTGGCATGGGCAATTTGATGGAGATGAATGAGGATTCATTTTTTAGTCAAATTTCATCTAAAGAAATGTTATCTGAAAGTACAATTAAAACTCATTGCAAAAAACTTTGGGATGAATATTTTGAAAATAAAAGTATGGTTGCAAGAGCTCAATTATTTGTTAGGTTATTCAGGAAAAAAGAAATGACTCCTGTTTTGGAGTTTTTGGGTGTTGACAACAAGAAAAATTTAGGAGAAAATGTAAATCAAACAATAGTTCAAAATTTGAAAGATGCATTGAACAACATTAATAACTCAAGTCGAGGAGCTAATTTAAGTGTTGCACGTAGAGAAATTATGACTACTTTATCTAGTAGGAAGTTGACACAGAAAAGACAAGTGTATGCAATTTTTGATTTACTAAATGTATCTAGAAGAACTATTCAAAGATATATTAGGAAGAGAAATATGTTAGATGAAAATATTGAAAAAAATTGGGTAAATATTTGTAGGCTTCCTCGAAAAGATAGAATTTCTGAACATGTAGAAAAATAGGTCATTGAATATTGGACCGCTCACTCTTGTAAATTCTTCTAATAGAAGGGATACAATAAAGATGAAAGATGAAAAGACTGGTGTGAAAACTACACATCCAAAACATTTTATAGATACAACACAAAGTGAATTATTTGAAGCATTCAAGAAAGAATTTTCAAATGTGAAAATATGTCAAAGAATGTTTGAGAGGTTGCGCCCTTACTTTGTACGCATAAATAAGGTTTGTGAAACTTGTTGTTGTCGAAATCATGTTGAGTTTAATCTATACTTGCAATCATATAAAAAAGTTATGGCAGTTCTTGATTCAAATATGGTCATCCCTGGAAGTACGCCACAATTTGTGAAGTCTATTTTATGTGATAAATTAGAAGATTCAGATGAGTTCAAAGTACAGTGTATAAAGAATGCATGCAGTGATTGTGGAGATTTGCATAAATTTCCATTGCAAATTGAGAATATTAATGTTTCAACATCAGTTTTGTGGAAAAGATTTGAATATGAGACATATCGAACAAAGAGCAGAGATGAATCCAAAAAGAGAGTGAATTGCCCTACCTTGAGTTTATGACCATATTTCATACTCTAATTTATCCACATATCCAGCATTGTCATGGTGCACGATGACAAGATAAACAATTTCATGATTCCAAAGATTATTTTCCACTTGGTTGTATTCTTTCAATTGTAGATTTCTTTGAGAACTATACATTTTCCCCTAAAAAAGAGCTTCAAGCTCAATATTATCATTTTGATCAAGTTGTAATATTTGTGCAAGTGACCTATAGACATGCACAATATGATTTGGATGAGGTAGAAAGTCTCGATCCAAATGAATGAATTATCATCAAGGAGGTTCATTTCTATAGCAGTGATGATAAGGTTTATGATAGGAGCTATGTGGCTCAATGTTTTGCAATTTTTTTTGAAGATATTGCGAATCGTGGGATAAAGGCTTCACAACATTGGATTTGGTTTGATGGTTGTGTAGGTATGTGTATAGATACTTCAATTTATTTTCATTGTCATTTAATTATTTGTTAAATTATTAAAAGATGACATGTATGTATGCATGTACAACTTAATTTTGCAGGACAATTTAAATCTGCAAAAGCCTTTAATTGGCTAGCCATGCAACATGCTAGACGCAATGTTAAGTTTTTGTGGAACTTTTTTGAAAGTGGAAATGGAAAAGGAGAGCACGATGGAGCATGAGCATGTGTGAAGTGTGCACTTTGCCAACATGAACTTGCAGGTACAAATGGTGTTCAATAAATATATATACATATATATATATATATATATATATATATATATATATACATATATATATATACATATATATATATATGTATATATACATATATGTATGTATATATATATATATGTATATATATACATATATATGTATACATATATATGTATACATATATATGTATATATATATGTATATATATATATATATGTATATATATATATATATATATGTATATATATATATATATGTATATATATATATATATGTATATATATATATATATGTATGTATATATATATATATATATATATGTATGTATATATATATATATGTATATATATATATATGTATGTATATATATATATATGTATGTATATATGTATATATATATGTATATATATATATATATTTCAAATAATATAATTTTAGCTTAGATCCATTTTTTTTAAACTGATAATTCAGAAATGTACAGGTAACATGATAGAGAATTCAAAGAAAATTGTTGAATGGTGTCAAAGTCATTTTGCTCCTTGGGACACCATATACAACAAACGTTATTTTTGGGAAGTAAAAGGTAATTTATATTTTGTTGTAAAAATTTAAATTAAATTTTGATTCTGTGTTCAGGGTATATGCAGGATCATGGTATGCCAAAAAGTGGCAATGTGAAAAATAAGTCCTGATTGATAGACTCTTTGAAAAACAACTATAGCTTTCAAACAATATAACATTTTTGAAATCTGAAATATACATCACATTATATGGTTCACCTAATACAATAATAATAAACAATTGTTTTAATTTGATGAAGTTTAGACTAAGCTAAGGTGGTCAGACACGAGAGTTTTTATATTCAGGAAAATTTGTAGCAAAAAAATCATAATTAAATATTTACTTAGAAAAAAAATACAAAAAAATGTACATCACATCCGAACATGAGTCTACCACTTTTATCTATAATCTTATAAAAAAGTATTATCATTTGATTTTGTTTAATGTGGTCAGACATACACCTACTTGTTATCTTTCTAGTCCTAATTGATAGACTTATTAAAAAATAGCTATAAATTTCAAACTATTTAACATTTTTTAAATCCAAAATATGTGTCACATTCTATGGTTTTCCTACTACACTAAAAATATAAAAAGTTTTCAATTTGAGAAATTTTAGACTAAGTTAACGTGGTCAGACATGAGAGTTTTTGTATTATGGAAAATTTGTAAAAGAAAAATCATAATTAATTATTTAGTTGGAAAAAAATTACAAAAAAATATGTGTCACATCCAGACACGAGTCTACTACTTATTTCTAGAATCTTGTAAAAAAAAATTATGATTTGATTGTGTTTAAGGTGGTCAGACATACACCTACTTCTTTTTTTCCTAAAATTTTTGTACTACTACATTGAAATTTGAAATTTTCAACATATAGAATAATTGTTTTTCAAAAAGGCCTAGTGGATTATAAACTAAATTCAATTTTCTACAGATTCTCTTGTTACATATTTTTTATATTATATTTATAACTTGTTCACATTTTAATGTCAACTTGCCTAAACCCGATTTTTTGAATTTTCATTGCCACTTAAGGGCCTAGTTTGGCATACCATGATCCTGCACATATCCTTCATGTCTATCTTTTTATAATTGTTGATCTAAAAATGTGCAACTTTCATTTCATATTTGTGACAGATATAGACTGATCTAATCCGTACAATTGTCAAAGAATTGTTGGTATTAGATGTTTACATCAATTGATCACTACAGGACAACACAAGCCTCTTTTGATTCAAGTAAGAGAAAAATCATGTTTTTGTGCTCACTGCATTGAGGAAAATCCATTGAGTCAATGTGAGAATATTGCAAATGGATATGTTTCATGATGGGATATGAAGGAGTTAATTAGAATGCCTCCTTATGAAGATGATGACATTGACATAAACATTCATGATTCTATATATTCAGCTGATTATGAGCGTGTTTCTAATTTAGTTGTTACAAGTACATGCACATACATGTTATTTTATTTAATTTTAATTTATCATATAAGTGATGTTTAATTTTAATAAAATCTATTTGTATCTAGGTGATATTTTTGCTTTAGTTGCTAATCCTGACAATATAGAAAGTGTAGAATCTACTAAGATGCATGAAAGCAAAATAAGTTGACAGAACAAACTATAGATGGTGATGGAAAGACATATCCAATTGGTTCAATTGTTATTGAAGGAACCTATAATTAGAAAATAAAGGTCGACAGAAATGGTGTTCAATTTATTGAATACCTGTCTGGCCAAAAAGTTCTACATTACAGTCACTTGGTTATAGCAACAAAGTTGCAATTCGAGACATTGCCAAAAAGAAAAAATGGCAATCAGAAGTGGAGGTTGTCTATTGAAGAACATGAAAAGCTTTTGGAGATAATAAAATATAGAGAGGATCCAAACTATATGTATGATGAGCTTTAGAACTCTATAAACTTCTTTTTGCAGCTCTTGTACTTTCATATATTTGAACTCTATAGTTTGAATTTTCATGTTTGAACTCATATATATATATATATATATATATATATATATATATATATATATATATATATATATATATATATATATATATATATTGTATGTTTTTATGTATGTATGTTAGTTTATTAATTGTATGCTTTGATTAATGCTTTTGGTAATTAAGCGTTAGTTAATTATGATAGTTATATTACTTAATTATGTTAGTTACTTAATTATGTTAGTTACCTAATTATTTTAGTTAGATTACTTAATTATGTTAGTTAATTACTTAATTATGTTAGTTACCTAATTATGTTAGTTACTTACTTAATTATGTTAGTTACCTAATTATGTTAGTTAGATTACTTAATTATGTTAGTTAATTTACTTAATTATGTTAGTTACTTACTTAATTATGTTAGTTACCTAATTGTGTTACTTACTTAATTGTGTTAGAACTACCTGAATTATGCTTTGATTAATTAGTTAGTTAATTAAATGTATGCTTTGATTAATTACATCACCTTAACATAATGTATACATAACACATGTATAAAACTAAGTCTAAAAGATGAAATAACACACAACCAAATGCTCTCCTGAAATCGCTCAAACCTAATGACTCTAATGATATAGACACAGGATCAATCCAGTCGTTTGTAAGCAATGTAGTCAAAAGTTGACAACATGGACATGATGAAGTGGCCTGCATGGTCTGATGATGAGCTATATGTGGTGTTGTCTGTGGAGGAGTTGTTGATATTGGTGTAGTCATCTGAGGACCTGTCGGTGGTGCAATCTACTGCGGAGGAGCTGTCGATGGTGCAGTTTGCTGTGAAGGAGCTATTGGTGGTGCAGTCTACTGGGAAATGATATAGGTCCTGACAAATGATGGAACCTCCCCGAGTGAAATCCCACCGAGCATTTGTATGGTCTGATATGTAGAAAGAAGATCATTGGATAATAATGCGCTCGTATGTTGCAAACCGTCCATATCTGATATAGTTGCAACCTCTAGGGGAGATGGTATGTCGACTATATCATATAGATCACCACTAGAAGATGCATCTTGTGTAGGTGAAGGAATGTTGGAATGAGACCGTAACATATATCTCCCCACACAATCAGAGGACATCTCTTGAACCTATGTGGCAATACTCGCTATACTAGAAAAAACATCCATCCTCACCGTATCATCTGGAACACTCGCTCCTGCCACTTCCAAACCTTTTGGTATGACCAAAAGGTTTGGACCCACCCTTGCCCACTTATTAGCGAGCACAGGGGCATTAGGCACTCTGAACCTATCAGATAATCTCCCTTTCCCCTGCCCAACATAAGTAGGAAAATCTATATAATCAACATCGAGGTGCAAATGAAATTCTACAAACAATTGTTTGCAGAAATATGGTGGCAACTCATCCTTTTGGGGCCACATGTGGTGAGAAGCCAACCATCGAGGCTATATAAATGGTCCCACCAGGTCATCCTCACATCTTGTAGGCATGTACCCTCTCACCTTCTTCAGGTCTTGATAATGAGCAAAAAATTCCTTCACCATAGGGGTGGAAATAGCTGTATCGATCTCATTGTACTTCACAGTGCTAGTAACACTGCGAGACAAAGAAGTATAGAATCTATCGATGCTCATAATATCATACGGGTTCTATGATTGAACTATGTTAATCATACACATCAACTCATCTCTACTAATGTTCACCCTTTCCCTATTGGGAATGCTAGTGGATGAAGCTAATGTCTGATCCAGAACATGTAATGCTCATCTCAATCTATCAATAGTGTCTACAAATAGCTTCTCTCTAGCCTGTGCTGTATCAGCTGATCTATGAGAGGAGTGACCACTAGTACCACTACCACTACCAGGTCCCCCCCAACAAACACTAGGCTCTCCTGAATCAACTAACCCTCGACCTGATGACATGTGTAATAGATAAACAAGAAAATATATAAAGATCTCTGCACATGTACATACAAATTTAAGAAACATACATGTTACAAATTTAATCATCTAGTTTAAAATTGATATATATATATATATATATATATATATATATATATATATATATATATATATATATATATATATATATATATATATATATATATATATATATATATATATATATATATAATATATATATATATATATATATATATATATATATATATATATATATATATATATATATATATATATATATATATCCTAATTGGTCAAGTATTAGTCACATGTTAGGTCTTAATTGGTAGGACTATTAGGTCTTAGTAGGTCGTATTTGACCTAATTGGTCAAGTATAGGTCCTATTAGTTCTTAAGGGTGGACTATTAGGTCTTATTAGGTAATTTTAATCAATTTAGGTATTATTAGTCATATTAGTCACATGTTAAGTCTTAATTGGTTAATTAATAGGTCTTAATTGGTTAAATATTAGTCACTAGTTAGGTCTTAATTGGTTAGGTATTAGGTCTTAATTGATTTAGATAGAATTTTTGTTTTTGTTAGTTTCTAGCAGGGATAACTTTAAGAAACCCCCTTTTAGGAAAAAGTGTAAAATCCTGACGAATCGTCCATTATTTTAAAGGGGAATTTGTTTTAATGCAGGCGAATTTTTTTTTCAAATCCATGATTTTTCATAGTTTTTATTGGCGATTTTTTCCCCACCGAATGAAAATTTCATAAATTGCGGGTGAATAATTTTCTTTTGAAGTAAAAAATTATAATATATGAGGTGAATAATTTTCTTTTCAAGTAAAAAATAATAATATATGAGGTGAATGATTTTATTTTGAAGGGTAAAAAAATATTTGTATTGGCGAATTTTATGTTCCATTTGAAAATTTATTTATTTTATTGGCTAATCATTAGTTAATTATGGTAAAAAAATATATTTTGTTGGCGATTTTCAAAAGATGGGAAATATTTTGTTATAATACCTTAGACTAACATACCTAACATACATACATTATTTTATAATGTTAAATAAATTATTTGATACCGTCTGATGATCCAAGATCAATGGCTGAAGTTTAATTTCGGCCCCAATTTCTTGAAGGAAACAAAGTTGTGGAGGAAGTCATTGGAATGTTGACACATATCAAATAAGGGTTACTTGTCTGTAAACTACAGTGTACACATGTTGGTATTGATATTCATGGTTCTATTACTGTAGTGCAACTTGTAACCTCTTAACTCAGAAAGCAATAAATGCCTTGTCAGTGACAAGCAACATTCTTTAACTTGTCACGTAGAGTAGACACGCAGTGACATACCAATTTCAAATTCGTACAGATGCTATAACTGATATCTGACATCTTTTGCATTTATGGGAAAGATTTACTACCAGATATGAAAGATTAAGTCCAAAATTTTAATTTCTCACACACATGCATTTAGGGGAAAGATTTACATGAAAGATTTAGAGGCATGTTAAGGATAATGGATTTAATACCATTAAAGATAGAATAATTTATTGCTAAGTAACGATCAAGAATTCAAGGGCTATTTATAGATGATTTATCTTCATTATTCATCAATTCATCTTTGGCATTTGCTAGATAATTTGTTTGTTTAGGGTCTGCAGTCTACAAATAATTTGTTTTTAAGTTTTCTGTAGTTTTACTGTTTCAGATGGACACTCCAATTAGGCTTATATGCACATCTGAGGAGGTCCAGAAGGCCTTTTTGGGTTCCTTTACTGATGAAACCTTAGAATCTATTTGTAAGGAGGGTGGGCCTTTCGTTATAGAGGCTGTGAAAATGGTGCTAGGCTGAGAGTTTCTGAACAATGAAGATAGGCACTGGGTCAACATAGACATTACGTCCCATTTTTTGGCATCTCTTCTCAACCTCAGAGGAGAGAAGGTGGAGATGTTAATGTTGTTGAGGAGGATTTTTAAAGAAGAATACCTAGGGGACAATGTTAATGTTGCCGTGTTTACAAAAATAGGGGTGGGGATCCCTTGGGTAAGTGAAATACCCAAGCTTCTCCTCCTAGGCCAGAATGTGGCCATGCAACCTTTTCTTTTGGGCCTCAATGCTGGGTAGTATGAGCGCCATAGGAAATGGGCCCTGATTGCTAGGGATTTCCTTCGAAAGTGGTTTGCCCTTGATGAAGAGGAGGTTGAGGGGGGACAATTTGGGTGGCTTGATGAATTCGCACATATAATCATCTCTGATGAATTCTACTTAGATGGAGCTGAAGGCCAAAATCAGTAGTGGACTACTACTGGTTTTTTTTGATAAAAAGTTTATGGGTTTTTTTTTGTTTATAGTATGTTTCTTTTTGTAGTATTTACTATTGTACTGGAAGTAGACATTGGACTACTAGTCTACTAGTGGTTTTTTTTTGATAAAAACATACCTCATTTTTTGGTTTTTTTTTGTTTATAGTAGGTTCCTCTTTGTTCTGGAAGTGGAACTGGACAATGTTTATGTAATTATAATTTTATGAAAAGAAAATAATGAAAATTTTGCAAGCTTTAGCTCATTTCAATTTGTACCAAAAATGGTTCTTAGACTTCTCTGTCATTGTGATTGCAATATTTTAATTAGTTGCTTTATGATTTATCTGCGTATTAGATATGTATGATGTATCACAGTTGTACAATGTAGATAGTTATAGTTAATAAAAGAAATGTCTTATCAGTTATCACTGAGTACTGACATTAAGTTTGGGTAATGTTACCTGTCAAAATTCACAGACTCATACATTTAATATGAAAGATTTATAGAATTTTGAAGGACAAATGAATTAATAAGGTTAGAGAAAGAATTTATGGTATTCTAATTATAATGTATGAGAATTATATGTGAATCTGTGATTATAATTATCAACGTTAAAGTTATAATCAATAAAAAATATCATTTTAACTTTAAGAATACTATATAATCAATTTGACAGACAAATGAATTAATAAGGTTAGAGAAAGAATTTATTATTTTCTAACTATAAAGTATGATAATTATATGTGATTATAATTATCAATGTTAAAGTTATAATCAATAAAAAATATCATTTTAACATTAAGTATACTATTTAATCAATAAAAAATATTACTTTAACTCATGTTTGGGAGACCTAGCGAGTCAGTGACCACAGAAATCTCATTATCTCTAAACACTAACCTTAACTCCAACCTCTGAAATTTATTAGAATTTAATATTATTAAAAAAATAGTGCATTTTGAATTTGATTGGCTAAAATTGTTACTATTCAATTAAATAATTTTAAATGTTATTAACTTATTATCCATTATTAAATAATATTTATAAAAGAAAAAATATCATTATAACATTTAACAATGTCTGTTGTAAATAACTACCATTGGATGAGCACAGATCGATGATGTACAATGGACTTCAGGATGAAAGGGAAAAGCAACCCCATCTTTTCAAACCTGTTGTAGAATCATGACACGTGTCACTAAACACATAACACATCCCACTCACAGTCTTGCATGGTCCTACCAACAATGCCATTTGATGATGACGTGACACATCTAACTTGTATCATGAGTTGAGTCAGCAGTCAGGTGAGTGGTGACTAGTGAGTTAATGGGACCCACGGGGGCCTAGGGCCACCACAGGCACACAATGCCATTATGACCATTGGATTATTGTAGATCAATGACCGAAGTTGTATTTCAGATGAAAGGGAAAATCAACCCCATCTTTTCAAACCCATTTCAGAATCATGACACATGTCACTAAACACATAACACATTCCACTCACAGTCTCGCATGGCCCTACCAACAATGCCATTTGATGATGACATGACACATTTTGACTCATAGTCATGAGGTGAGTTAATGGTACCCATGGGGCCCGAGGCCATTACAGGCACACAATGCCATTATGACCATTGGATTATTGTAGATCAACGAACGAAGTTGTATTTCAGGATGAAAGGGAAAAGAAACCCCATCTTTTCAAACCCATTCTGGAATCATGACACGTGTCACTAAACACGTAACATGTTCCACTCAAAGTCTTGCATGGTCCTACCAACAATGCCATTTGATGATGATGTGACATGTCTGACTCGTAGTCGTGAGGTGAGTCAGCTGTCAGATGAGTGGTGACTAGGTAAGTTAATGGGACCCACAAGGCCCATGGCCACCACAAGCACATAATGCCATTATGACCATTGGATTATTGTAGATCAACGATTGAAGTTGTATTTCAGGATGAAAGGGAAAAGCAACCCCATCTTTTCAAACCCGTTCCAAAATCATGACACATGTCACTAAACATGTAACATGTTCCACTTGCAGTCTCGCATGGTCCAACCAACAATGCCATTTGATGATGATGTGACACTTCTGACTCATAGTCATGAGGTGAGTCAGCCATCAAATGAGTGGTGACGACTCTAGATTGTACAATTTTGGTGCTTTAAGTTTCACTTTCTAGTAGTCTATAGATTTAGAAAGGGTTTAGAAAGGGTTTACGGATTCTAAATTTCTATGTTGAGGAAAGCAAGTGCAACAAAGTCTCTCAGCTGAAGCTCTATTTCTAGTCAAAGTCTGCAAAAATTGAAACTAAGGGTAACGTGTAACTACTAAAATCCTGAACACCTAGGTCTTGCATTTTAAATTTTTCAAATCTCTTGATTTACAACTTTACTATTTATATTATAGAAAAAAATTATCCTTTTACTTGTTAGGGTTTAATTTTGATTCTTGAATCACCCCTGTAAATTGTAGGCTTGTAGCTATGTATAAATATTTGAATTTTCCTATGAGTAAATAGTGATACCGGTTTAGGTAACAGGTTACCACTTACCAGCTTACCACAATGGGCAAAACAATTATCAAGAATAAGACTATGAGTAAAAAGACAAGTCAGATAATATAATTCCACAATCTGCTTAAAACACCAGGTTTCCCATGATATTTATGATCCTGTTATTCATGAAAATAAGGGAATAATGGAAATTAGATTTCCAATTGAAAACAAGTGGAATGATCCAAATAAGGGTTCAAAATTTTCTTCATTTAACCCAAAGGTAAATGCAATGACAAATAAAATTGCATCGTGGAATGCTGGGTCGGCAAGCATGGTGTTACCTCAAGTATTCTCTTTCCCATAAATTGTCATGGTCTGCATCGAAAATTATGATGAAAATAAAAAAGCAACTGTGAATAAAAATACTTAGGAGGAAATTTTGTCCATAACCGAGAGTGAATTTGCTAGTTTGTTGAACCTAGGGTTTGAACAACAAAACTCAAATGTGCAAATTGACCTGAGAAAGTTGGCAGAGGATTATGGAAAAATAGATGCAACATAGAGAGATTCTTATATCAAAGGAATAATGAACAGTTCAAGTTTGAGTCTAGATCATAGGCCTCCTTATGATTATGAAATTTTTGTTGTGCCATGGGTTCAGGACATTATTTCCTTGCTAGCATTTTGTTTGGAATTGGATAGTAACAAAGAAGTGGGTGCCAACATTCTTGAAATGCTTTTTCATATTCATTTTGAAAAAAAGAAACTAGTAAAATATTGTTTTATCTAGCACATTGTTCATTGCATGCAAGAACAATTACTAATGATTAAAACAAGTTCACAGAAGACATTTAGATTCACAACCTACTTGTGCTATCTTCTCTTAGCAAAGCATCATGCAATATTTCAGACAAACAAGCTTTACAGTCAGGGCCAAAATCCAATATATGAGTTGACACCTTAGATAAGGATGATTGATAACAGAAGGAACTACAAAAATTTTGTAGACTTCTTTTTGGCACCAATGTATGATAAAATTACAGGCACTCCAATGCCTAGATTACTTGCTACTTGTAGAGATTTAATTTAACTTGGAAGTAAAATACAATTGGTTGATTGGTACTTCATGGAAGAGTACATAGTGTTAAGGTTTTATGGTTCAGTAGTAGAACCCTACAAACTTCCAATTCATGTCACAAAGAGGGTATTGCATTGGAATATGTACAGAAAATGGAGAGCACATATGTACTCTTTAATGGTCAACAAAAGAAAATGATATTTCCTTCCTTGCCTTTCTCATTTGGAGGGTTCACATTTGAGAGAAGACAATTCAAAGTGGTAAAAGCCTTTTTTACAAATTTTTACTTTGATGTTGATAGTCACTGGCAGTATGATCCACTCAACATAATTGGGACAAATCTTAGAGAGAATGGGAACTCTAAAAAGCAAATGTCAACATGAAAGTATGCCATTGATTAAAAAATTAAAAAACATGGATTCCTGGGAGGAGGTCAAAAAAGAGATGCAGAAATATGCTGCTGAAAATAATATGTCAATACAGGAATTGTCATCACAAATTATGGCATTGCACAAACAAAAAGGAAAGTGTAGGCCCATGACATCATCCAATTTCTACCAAAAAGCTACTCAACCATCTACAAAATCTATTCCAAATGACCTAATGGATGAATGTATGGATGATAATTGGACTCGAACCAAAATTAAAGATTTTTGGGAAATGAGGAAGAATCTTGGTGAGCTAAAGACCTCTAAAGATCTTTATGAGGTGGAAGAGGATAAAATGTTTAATGACTTGTGGAATAAGGAGCATCTAGCTGAAGAAAATGTCACTGATGATGATGACTATGACCAGGACTCTGTGGATCCCACATCCAGTGTGAATCCCATAATTAGTAGAGGACTTGATAAGTCCATAAAAGATAAATATACCAAAGGGGCAGATATTGAATACAAAAAATGGGCTACCAAGGTAGTGGTGGTCTAGGTCCTAGTGGACAAGGGGTGTGGTTTGCACCTGACCCACTATCTACACCAAAACATGGTGTGAAACTAGGCCTTGGGCTTGGAGTTCAATCATCACATTCATCAACTCAGTCAATTCCATTAGTTCCAACTTCAAATACAGTTCTACCTATTGTAAGCACTCAGATTCAATCTCAATCAATTGCCACTCACATAGCTGTGGATATCATGGGTACAACTACAACTAGTGGTCTGAAAAGGACATTGCAGATAGACATGAAAAATAATTTTTTCCCAGAGATCAAGGCAGGGTAAGAAGAAAAAGGTTATGAAAACTACAAGTATTAGTACAACAATGCCAATGGTGACTGTGAGTCCAACAATTTCCCAACCTTCAGGACCAAACCCTCAAAACAACCCAAAAACTCCACTTGTAATGGGTCAGGGTGTTGCTAATCCTGATGGTGGAATTAGTAGAACCACATGCAACATAGGTGGAAGCTCATACATCAGTGCAAGTACTATTTCACCATTCAAACATTCATTTATGTCACAAAAACCCCTGATTTTTGTTACAATGATTTTGTAACTAACTATGAACAATCAAAAAATAGGAATAGATAAAATAGTAAGAAAATGAAGATGGAAGCAATTGCTGCAGCTCGTGATGCAGAACCTACAGCCAATAGGTTATTTCCCACATATGACCCAAATAAAGATATGATGGAATTTATGGTTGTTATGCCCCCAGCTAGAGATAACAATCCACGAGAGAGTTAGTTAGATCCATCTCAATTTCAAGTTAGCACCCTCCAAATGGATTTATCCAAAATTAAAAATGTGGACAAGATAAATGTGTCAAAAATGACCAACCAAGTAGTCTATAGTTCACTGATGAAGTTGGAGAGAGAGAAAGAAAAGCTTTAAGGCACAATAGATAAGTTAAAGGCAAACCTAGAAAATGTAAAGGCAACTGAGAAAGCAATAGAAAATAGGTGCAAAGAATTAGAGTGAAGGATAAAAAAATTCATCCTCTAAAGAAGCATTGGACAACAAGAACATATGGACATATAACTGAAAACTCTAAGGGAAAAATTGGAACAGAGCAAAAAGAAACTTGAGGATGAAAAAGCCTCTTCATTAAGTTTCTACAAAAAATTGGAGAATGCAAGACATGCAACCAATAACTTAAAGAAAGAATTGGAGAATGAGAGGGTAAAAACAAAATAGTGGGAAGAGAAAGCAAAAGAGCGGGAAGAGAAAGCAAAGCAAATAAGACAACATGGTGAACACCAGTTCTCAGAAATGAAAGAAGACCTAAAGAAGGAAAATAATACAATTAAAAATTATGAAAACATCTTGAATGACAATGTAAATAATACAATCAAACAAATAAAAAAATTCTTCTGGGGCCAAATAAAGATGTCTGGTGATAGGTTGTGTGATTGGTTTGAACTAAATGAAACTGTTACAGATGTTTATGGGAAGTTGAAAGAGCACATTGCGAAGAACAAAAGTTTTTGTCAGAGACAAAAAACTGCAAAGCAGATTATACAAGAAATCAACAGAACCTGTGACAGGCATTTGGCAAGCAAGGGAATTTAGGACCGTGTTGGTGCAATAATAAAGGCGACCTCTATCTTTCAAATATGTCAGAAACTAACAGAAGCAGATGAAACTCTTTCCTTATTCGGACCAAAGCTCACCAAGATAAATAGTAAAACAACTAAATTGATATCTCTTGGTTTGCCGAGTCCTGGACTTGATTACTCATCACAAATTTCATTGGAAGAGAAGCTTACAAAAAAAGTTGGAGGACACAATGATGTCAGATTTAGGCAACCTTCCTTAGGACAGAACTCATGAAGGCATTGCAAAGCGCATCAAAACATTCACAATTTTGAATGCAGTAATGGAAGGAAAATTTCTTTCAACTCACTCTTCCAAGTATGGATGGTTGATGAAGTTGCAGTCATTTACTATAACATCATAAATTTTTCCCTTCCAACCGACAAAGAATGGAGCATACTAAAGAAACTGACAAAATCATCTTGATCTCATCAATCATAGTATGTGGAAGTACTTTCAGTTTCAATCATCTCTATATCTTTAGTATATATCTTTGATATTATCCTAAATACTAGAGTCTAGAATTGAGTTTAAAGTAACAAGTTTGAACTTTTTTTTTTGAACAGGATCAATGTTACAGTCTTGTAGTTGCAGATGCTATTGCCAATGCTAATTTACTAAATTAGCCTGTCAAATGCAGAAATGTACAACTAAATTTGTAGAGATGTTGTAGAATTTTAGTTGTCTTACTGATTTACATTTTTAGACTTCTCACTTCACATTAGGCAAATTGACCTAAACCTGTTGTTGCTCCCTTGTTTCTATAAAAGGAATTCAGGGTCATTGCTTAGAGTTAGGGTAATGAAATTGAAATTGGGCAATGTGTCAAATTACCAATGGGTATTGAGTCATTGAATTTTGTAAACAGAATCACAGAGCTGTATTGAGGCATTGTATCATATTTGTAATTAAATTAATGAGAATCAATATTTCTAACTCTAAGAATTGTAACATATGAATTGCTATGTTGTAAAAAAGAATAATGAAAAATCTACAAGAATTGTACCATATGAGCTGTATAATGCAAATGAAAACCATTATTAATTGTGGAATTGAATCTTGATGACATTATCAACCACATTCCTATTTTTGACATTGGAATATGCTATTATGCATGATTAATGATGAGATATAGAAACTGATAGTAGACTTTAGGAAAAAGCTTAATAAATACCTAGGACCTGCTACTTCTACAATGGTTCAACTTTAAGCTGCCACATCATATCATCATTGAGATTGTCAGATTCAGCACCATTAACTTCATAGCTTCCTTGGTTCTTCGATATGTTTTCTTCACTCTGCATACCACCGCTTAACTGATGTTCACCGCTAGCAGTACTAGTACCAGTAAATGAGTCAATGACATCATTGTCTCTGGCATTCCCACTCCCAGTCCCACTTTGGTTTGAAATGTTTCCCATCCCTCTTCTCTGACATTTCTTCCTCCATAATTTCAGTGCCCTTTCGTAAGGAAAAGTATTGACTTCATACCTGGATGTATAGAGCCTCAAGCAATTTTCCAGATTCTTGTCTAGTTTGTTTCTTAGCTTTGACTTTAGGAATCCCAAAGCACTGAAAAACTCTCTCATCCTCCACCAACTCCAATATCATGGTCAGACATAAATCAACAAGCTTGAAATATTCTGATATTGAATCAGTCAACAATTCACTCTCAGCTAGATTTTTTGAAAGCCTTGATACTGATCCGTCTTCGCGAGGGTTCTGCATAATATTATATTGTTCCCTCATTGTCTATGAAAAATGATCTGATTTCTCTCTCAAATGATTTGCATCTAAAATTCCATTTAGAGTTACTCCATTTAACTCTTTGGTTTTGCAAAAATGATCTATCAGAGTTAGTAGCTTAGTTTTAAAAATCTTTCAGACTGTTCATATTCCAATATTGAGGAAACACAATAGCCATAGATTCAAGTAGTTTGACTGGAGGGAATCTTTCTCTAATTTATGTGAAAGATCAAAGGCAATGTGCTTCACAGAAGCTATTATAGACTCAATGATCTTGGTAAAGTCTTCTCATTTAATACTTGATACTCGCCTCCTGGGGTTCTTTCTTGGTTCGTCGGACTCGATCTTGGCAAAGTAGTGCATTGGTATCTCAACTCCATGAACTACTGCACATAATTCCCCCTTTGAACTAATTTTTAAAAAGTTATCAGGATTGTCCAAATCTATGATTTTTAGCCAACTGACAAATTTTACATCATTGACACATAATTCATAGAGATATCAAGCATCAAGCATGTCAATTTATGCAGCACAACATATTTTCTAATATACATAGCTCTTTGCTAGGCCGTTTTCATTATATTTATCATTTCCTCAAGCATGGGGAAAAGACTTGCTAATGTTAACAGTGTGTCTACATTACTTAACATTGCCAGCAGCGCAAGAAATTTTGGTTGCCCTACTTCGTCATGACTTGAGTTCATTAGACCAAGCAATGATTGATATTTTGAAAAAAACTTGATGTGTTGGTCATCCAAAGAGATCCATCTGGTATCATTATCCTTGAGAAGCTTGTTCCCATCGGTTAGTCTTTCGAAAAGTGTTGAAATTCCCTCAATCATTTTAGACTTCGACAGAAGTATTGGTAGAGCTCTTTGATTAAAGCTTCAATTTTTTGTACTGGAGCATGCTTGCTGACAACTCCAAAAGCTAGATTCATTCTGTGGGGCCATGTAGTGAATGGGAGTAACGTAGGGTGCACAAGAATATTGTATCCTTGTGAAAAGACCACCCCTGTGGCCTTGCATTACTGAAGCTCCATTCACTCCAACACACACCAACTTTTTGGCAATGGTCATGTCATCTATACCTCCATATTCAATTAGAGAACTCTTTACTAGTTCAAATAAATTTTCTACTGTCACATTATCCCTCATTTTAGCAACAATTAGTAGATGAGGTTGGTGAACAAAATTCTGTACAGTATAAAGATGCATGCATACACAGGAAGTATTGTCTACTACTATAACCTCGTCTAAAGACAATGCAATAAAATTTGACTCTTTAATTTTTGCCTTCAGATCCTCTTTTTCAACCTCGACAAGACAACTTGCCCATTCCCATCCACTATTTACTGACCAGTGATTGTTACGATAGTTACAAACTTTCAGAAAGTGTAATAAAGCACTTAATGATGGGTAGTCTATCATAGGATGCCCTCTGCTCAAAATATTAAATACAAACACTTAAACTGAACATATTTTCCCATTAGTTCTACTTCCAATGCTTTTCTGAAACAAGCTTCAATAGAGCCTTTAACTTCACCAGGCTTCATCTTTATATTATGCTGAAATTTATATAATTTTGCATCCTAACATGCTGAGATTCCTCCTTTGTTTTCCATCTTATCACTCATTTTTGAACTCCATCTATGGTTTTCTTTTCATAAACTTTACCCATATGCTTCTCTATGGTGTCAATTTTTAGCTGCAACCTCTTTTTGTTCTTATTTATCTCGTTGTAAATCTTACATCTGCATTCTACCGGAGACTCCCCTTCAATTGGATTATCCACTGGTTCAATGAATGGATACTTTGACACCCATTCTATTTGAAAATTCATCGACAGATCCCACATTCTATCATTCTTTGATTTGTATTTTCTTTTTTTCCCCGCACCATCATCTTCTTTGACATTCTCAATCTCATCCAAGTCGATTATATCATTATGGCTACTCTGGGTATTTAATTGAAAATCTTCTTCAAGTTCATCGTGACCTAAGATATCAAGTTCGATGACTTCTTGAATATGTCGTGTAGGTTCAGCCTCAGGTTGCGAATCTTGAAAATCTTCTTGTGATGAATTAGCTTCCCGATTTTGGCTAGAAACATTTCCAACACCATGACCAAAGTACGATGATAAGGTTCTACATTTTGTTGGCCTCTCTTGGCTTTCCCCCATGCCAGAGCCTTACCCTTATTCTTGTTCGACATCTTGATTCTTCAATGAAATAAAGGCTACTAGCCTACTAGTGAAAAAAAAAAATGTTTACTTGTGAAGAAGTGACAAATGACAATAGAACTATAATATACAATGTTTACATAGTTGCAGAATAATAATCACTTACCTTTGCCTAAAATTCAATTCAATCGCAGTTGCAACTCGCCAAAGTAGTCAAGACTCAATAGTCTGAACTTCGCTATCAATCAAATTGAACCGATCCAAATTGTGTACAATAACACTAATGTATAAATGTATTTATACTAATCTTTTTTGGCAAATTAGGCAAGAGGTATTAGGTTCATGTCCAAAAATTTGGTGGAGCCCGCATAATTATAACACATCTTTTGTTATTTCCTAGGCAATGATGGGTCATCCAATACCTTATATGATTAATAAAGGTGGTGAAAACCCATCAGTTTGAGACAGGCATTCGTAAAATGGCTGGTGAAGTTGGGGCCGCCCTAAATATATATATATATATATATATTATATATATATATATATATATATATCTATATATATATATATATAACTATTGATGAATATAGGCTGTCCATTTGGGGCCACTTTGAAATTATAGGCAAATCTTAAAAATATATTGTGCCCAAAAATTATATGCCATTGGCGATGATCCTAGGCATTGGACCCAATTTTCATAAACCAATTGGCGATGATCCCTGGGCATTGGACCCAATTTTTCATAAATGCGGGGCGATATGATCATTCCCATATGGCTAATATATTCACCAAATTGGGGGGTCGGCGACAAGCGACATTTGCCAAATGGTGAATAATCACCACTAAAGTTTTTGCTAGTTTCTAGTGTTAGAGTCTAATAGGTTTTAATTGTTTCTAGAATTTTTGTTTATGTTGTATTAATCCTATTAAGTCTTAAGGGGTTTGTATTAATCATGTTAGGTCTGTCTTAATTGGTCATATTAGTCACATGTTAGAAATTTAAGAAACATACATGTTACGTGCATAGATGAACTAGAAATTTAAGAAACATACATGTTACACAATTTAAACATGCATACATGAACTACAAATTTAAACATATATGTTACAAATTTAAGATCATCCAATTTAAATTGGTTAGGTATTAGGTCTTAATTGGTTTAGATAGAATTTTTGTTTATGTTAGTTTCTAGTGTTAGAGTTTAATAGGTCTTAATTGGTTTCTAGAATTTTATTTTATGTTGTTTATGTTGTATTAATCCTATTAAGTCTTAAGGGGTCGTATTAATCATGTTTTGATTAAAGAAGCAGCAAGAGGGTGTTGGCACATGGTACAACAAAGAAGAGTCACAATGAACATGTTAACAACACATTAATAGGAACAAAGGAAACTGCAACAACAACCAGAACCAAAGTGCAGTTAAGGAGGAAAGTCAAGGAACCAGTAGAAAGCCATAGTCAGCACACAGTCAGCCAAAAGTTGAGTAGAGAAAGAGATACTCAAGGCCAAAAAGTAGCCAAGTACAAAACACAGTAGTACCAGAAGTTCTTAACATCCCAGAAGTTAAAGAAGGACCATGACAACACATTGTTTGCACATTGATAGCACATTGACAGCACCTTTGGCTGCCCATTGATAGCGCCTTGAGCCCCACCAAGCCCTAACAGTCGAGCACAACACAAGTAGCAGTCTCCCAGTGCACCTCTAAAAACAAAGTGTTCCACCTCAATAGGAACAAAGCAAAAATTGCCAATGCTCTCCACCTCAATAGGAGAATCAGCCACCTCCAAGATCATGAACGAACTCTCCACCTCAATAGGAAGTTGATCCACCTCCATAGGAACCGTGAAGAAGGAAGATGATTGAGTCTACGAAGCCCAATGCCTAGAAAAAGAAACAAGATGCTCAATGACAAGATAGAGCCCAACCTTCAAGCAAGCAGCCTGCTTCAACCAAAAAACACCAAACCAGAGGGAGCCCTTGAAAACTATCAGACGTCCCCCTGGCCACCAGAAAAAAGGAAAACCCTACCTCTTCCACCCAAAGGGGGAAGATCCACTACAAACTGAAAATAGAAGACTAACACCACATCCATTAAAAGCAAAGGGGCAAAGCAGGCAAGCAAAAGCTTGTCCAAACAAAAATCTTCTCAAACCGGCCCAAAAGAGGTCTAAGAGTAAATCCATGGGAGGGAGAGAACGTTAGAATACAGTCAGCTCCCCCAACATGCTGTGGTTGCCAAGAAAAGATTGGCCAGGACCATGGACAACAATATGGTCAGCAACCATGACCATAATAAGCAAGACCAAAGCCCTCAGAAGCATCAGCCTGGAGTCTTCCACCACAAAAGCTGAAGCCCACCAAAAACCCACACCCCAACACTTAGCAGAAAAAATGTCGCCACATAAAACAAAAGGCCCCCAAAAGGAACTAGTAACCCAGAATATCCTCCGTCTAGCACGATGTAGCCCAACATTGATAGGGGGAACATTTTCACCATACTCGACATCTTCCTCATCACCCAAAGACCAACAGTACACAACAACACCACTCCAGGGCCAAGAGAAGCAGGGGGGAAGAAAGGGGAGCAGATCCCCAACATTCTTATCAATAGCGCTCAACACAACAAGAATCTTATGGGATCCCAAACACCCCACCCCTGCAAACACGACACATTGAAAAGAAAAACAAGGCAGTTCCCAATCCTTCCTGTCCAAGGCACACAACACAAGAGGAAGCTCATGGAAACAAACCCACCCTGCCTCGGTAAATAGAGCATGTTGTAGGGAAGAAGCAGAGCCACTTCGAAAACTCGGTGAACTCCCACCCGAATCGTCAACATCACTCTCTGTATCCTCCTCCCTAGAAACCCCCAAATTTGAAAGCCCACTCCAACTCCCATAAATTCCAACACCAAGCACCAAAAAGGGCAAGTGCTCTTCAAGAAACAAAGCATGCAAGAGGTCCAAAAACAAACAAGAAGGCCAAAAAATGGAAGATCCTTCAAAAATATCCACCACACCCCCACCAAACTATAGCCAAGTGACCAGTAGTTCCATCTGGCTCATCATCTGCATCTTCTCCATTTCTCTTAGGCACCATAGGGCCTTTGCGAGCTGCAAAAACCCTAGTATTCAAAATGCTCCCTCTCCTGCCACTCCCACTCTCCATCTTTTCGTATTAATCATGTTACCTGTCTTAATTGGGTCATATTAGTCACATGTTAAGTCTTAATTAGACTTAATTGGTCAATTAATAGGTCCTAATTGGTCAAGTATTAATCACATGTTAGGTCTTAATTGGTAGGACTATTAGGTCTTAGTAGGTCATATTGGACATAATTAGTCAAGTATAGGTCCTATTAGTTCTTAAGGGTGGACTATTAGGTCTTATTAAAGTAGGTATTAGGTCTTATTAGGTCGTATTAATCAGTTTAGGTGTTATTAGTCATATTAGTCACATGTTAAGTCTTAATTGGTCAATTAATAGGTCTTAATTGGTTAAATATTAGTCACTTGTTAGGTCTTAATTGGTTAGGTATTAGGTCTTAATTGGTTTAGATGGAATTTTTGTTTATGTTAGTTTCTAGTGTTAGAGTTTAATAGGTCTTAATTGGTTTCTAGAATTTTTGTTTATGTTGTTTATGTGGTATTAATCCTATTAAGTCTTAAGGGGTCATATTAATCATGTTAGGTCTGTCTTAATTGGTCATATTAGTCACATGTTAAGTCTTAATTAGTCTTAATTGGTCAATTAATAGGTCCTAATTGGTCAAGTATTAGTCACATGTTAGGTCTTAATTGGTAGGACTATTAGGTCTTAGGTCTTAATTGCTCAAATAATAGGTCCTAATTAGTCAAATATTAGTCACTTGTTAGGTCTTAATTGGTTAGGTATTAGGTCTTAATTGGTTTCTAGAATTTTAGTTTATGTTAGTTTCTAGTGTTAGAGTTTAATAGGAAATATTAATCATGTTAAGAGTCCTATTAGATGTTAAGGGTCTTATTAGGTTTTATTAGATCTTAAAAGGTCGCTATTATGTCTTGTTAATTTCATGTTAGGTCCTTAATTGGTTAGAGAGAGAAAGTTTATGTTAGTTTCTACTGTTAGTGTTTAAGTTGCTTCATCATCTAGTTTCATGTTTAAAAACATATCTAACATATCTAACAAAATTAAATTAAATTTTTTTAAAAGTATCTAACAAAATAAATTAAAACATTTTAAAACATATCTAACAA